>JAOVVF010031770.1:0-11992 GCA_028565595.1 Duopalatinus emarginatus | reverse complement strand
TATAAATACCAGCATATCTTGTGTTTTCTCTGTGTTTTAAAGTTTATGTTTTAAAGTTTATTGTTGACAATAAAACACTGGCCTGTCTAAAGTTATTCTGAGATGATTCAATTTATTCAGGTGTTGGCTGCTGAGTGGATTTGGCAGACTTCTTTAAAATATGTTGCTTTAATGTAAACTAAAGTGCTAGAAAAACTGGTACAGACAAGCATATGCAAAATACATAGCAACAGCACTATGCACATCATTGGTTATGCCTGCCAGTGTGTATATAAAGCAATAGACATCTATGGAAGCTATATAATGGTATGGGGTTTCATTCATTCAAAACACGTCTAGAGGCACCAAATTTAGGCACCATGTTTAGAGGAAGATTCATCTGACAGGACAGATGACTGATGGGGTTTTGCCCTTCCCACCTAAATCACAATTTCTGTACATTCATGGACCTACTGAAATACTATAGTACAGGTTTTTCTGTCACTTCAGTATATGCCGAAATATGTGCACACTTGATCCTAGTCTACCATCTGTTATTCCTTTTTTCATTACTGGATCCAATTTCAGATTCAAAATTGGTACCGGCATTTCATTATTACAAATCACTAACAGTACTGTATTATACACCTCTGTTTTTAAACCATCGAATTTATTCTTTAAACAATAGTGGTGATTCTTTCAAGAACATTAATTAATGTGAAATGTTTTGAATTTTCTTTATATGTAGATCCATAATTTTAGGCATAATCATATATGTATCCATAGATAAAGATAAAGAATAAATAATTTGATAGTGCGTATTATCAGTGGTAACTTCACCCATTAACAATTTGATTATCTATCTATCTATCTATCTATCTATCTATCTATCTATCTATCTATCATTCAAACTCCAAATATCTGAATGAGAAGCTCTTTTGAGTCTGTAAAAATAAAGGAGAAAAAAAAGCACTTTAATACCACATGCTGGTGGTCAACTGTTCTCTTGTCTCTCCGATCTTTATTTCTGTCTCTGTTACCATTGCTTTAATAACCATTGTTTTCTGATGATTTCTCTCAAATTTAAACCACAACTAGTAATTCTCATAGTGTTAAGCAGGGGGAAAATCTGGATGACCACCAAACTTCTATAATTTGATGGAAAACTTACATATACATATAGGACATATAGTACATATAGGAAAAGAAAAGGACTCGCTCCCTCTAGATTATTACAGTACACAACTGTGTGTTTCCTTCCTAAACCTTGTTCACATATTACCGTAAACCTAAAATTTTGGTTGGCAGACATTTTTTGTTTACCTTAGCCCCATCGGTTTATTTACATATGAAATTATCTCAGTTCCCACATATCTGGATCAGGTCATTGGATTGGAGTTTTACTGTATTGTATTTTCCAGGCAAAAAAAAAATTCTACCTTAAAACACATCAGGATCTTACATATAACCCCTTGCATTATACTCATACACTGAATCTTTAATGTATACTTTACTGGTGTATGTCTTCATAAGACTGATAACTTCCTTTCCTAAGAAAGTTTGAGTTTGCCTTAATGAGATTCCTCTCATGTTTTCTCTTAACCTTTATCACACATCAGCATTTTCATATACATGACTGTAGTCCTGATTTCATACTTCAATAAATGCACTGTTAACATTGTGCATTTCTGTTTCTAGAATATATTTAGCTTAGTGGCTAGCTTAGACATTAAACAGCACAAATGCCACGCATACTGCAAAGAACTGTCCGCTGTGGAGTTTAGAGAAGATTATGGCTTTGCTACTGAGGTATAAGTAAATATAACGTTACTAGGTGGGTCAGTGATGAAAACCGTGACTAGAGGGCCTCAGAAACATTTTGGCTTCGCTTTTGAATGATTCGGGTTTCACCCATATATATATATATATATATATATAAAGCTACACAATATAGTCACTGGTTTAAACGTGAACAATATATATTTGTAATAGTACATGGGTATGTAAAACGCTTTAGTGACACTACAGAAGTAAGTACTACATTGATACGAAAAGGGTTCCTTCGAGCCGGATTCGAACCAGCGACCTAAGGATCTCTATGAGTAATCCACTACAGTCCTCCGCTCTACCAACTGAGCTATCGAAGGCCACGAAAGCCATTTGATACCAGCCTCTTATAAAGTCTGCTGACTCTAATTTTGCGTACAAATAACCAAAATACAGGAACTTACAGGAAATACAGAACCTTAATAAACCGTTGACGCGTTTGCCGTTGAGGTTTTTTTGCTGAGTAACTCAAGCCTCTGCTACAGAAAGAAAGAAAATGGCTCAAACAGAAGAGTCGGTTCTGAACCTGTTCATCATCTAGCGACACATCACTACTCACCAGAACACGGTGGTGGTGGAGTTTCTCCATCTTTAATCTGACATTCATTCATGAAAACGTATTAGTTAGTTATATATTTGGATTAACCTGCTCTACGTTACAGTAATTCACTCCATTTTAATTACCAAACAGCAATCAGAAGTGCACGTGCTAGACAAATAAAGCCGCCAAAGTGGCCTGACTTCAAGAGTTGAGCCTTGTCCCGCTCAGTGCTGGGTTACTATTAGTGTGGTTTTTATAACATTTTAACGCTGTAAATACTGTTAAATAACTGATATTTCTGAGTGATCCTCTAGCAAGATCACCTCTGCGCAGAATACTGGCTAGAATCGACTCCAAAACACTGACATTAACTTCCAGGGTCTGGAATCGGCTCTTTTCGGGAATCGACTCCCAGCCTGAGATTTCTTCTCCTGTGCTATAATGGGACTAAAACAATTATAAACAAAGATATAACGAGGGACAAATAAGACTGGGGCAACCAGGGGTGAAATTATGGGGTGCTTTTCTGCCCTAAACTTAACTGCCAATATGTTTCTTATGTTTAATGCCCCAACTCTTTTTACACCACAGTATAAACCAGAGCCTTTTAATAATATTTTAGCTTCAGATTGTTCATAACACATCTGTGGTTTTTAAAGATTTCTACACTTAGACATTTCAAAGATTTATATTTCTGTTAATTTAAAATTTACACCTGGACTTTATATTTCTGTAATAATACAATTAAATAAAATGTAAAAATCAAAAATCAAAAAAGTATTTATTAAGAACTAAAATAAATAAAACAAACAAAACTTAATTTAAATTTAATTGTAGTGAGGGGAGCCCGCAGTGTTTTAATCGCCACACCTTTGTCCCCTAGATATGGATATAACTTGTATAGCTGACCAGATTGATAGAAATCACACTAAGCAGTAAGAAAAAAACTTTCCATTTTGATGCTCTGAGGTCATATAACAGAAAACCCCAATTGTGGGGACATCCCTTTCTGAATGTGCTAGGTGGACATGGACAATTGGAGAAACACAGTTCCAAAATACCTCACTAACACAAAAATCACTTAATATTGTTGATATTTTATTACCCTACTTTTGGGGACAAGTATTATTTAGGACACATTTGAGGACATTTTTAAGGACACATTTGAGGACACATTCCAGTTCCACGCACACACACAAATCTCTGACAAAAGTCACTTTTGAAGCCCTATTTTGGGGACAGGTAAAAGCCAAGTTTTTCCTATACATACAATTAAATGTAATTGTCAGCCACTATTATACAGTGATGTTTTATTTTTTACTTAAAGCATTTGTTCTGTGAAGCAAGAATCTGTAAGTTGGGTTGAGCAGTGCAATTTTTTTTAGCTTTTAAGTCATACATAACCCACAGAGAATTTACATAAAATACCTCACAAAAATCTCATTACAAATAAAAAAATACATAGACCTGTGATTTGATTGTTCTTAACATACATATAGACTTCTACATTTTTGAAGATCTAAACCAGTTTTAAAGATCTACAACTAAGTAGTTTCAGCTACCAATATAAACTCTAGTTCACTCCTGTATTTGTGAAAACGAATAAACCAAAAGGAGACATCTGAATTATATTTCATTACAACAGCTTTACTTTACTTTACTTTAACAAAATCTGAATTCCAGTTGCCACAGTAAGAAATTAAAACTTTTTACCCCTTAAAAGCACTATATAACAAACATTACTAAACCACCAACAACAATAATAATACAAAGATAGTTACATGTTGGTCAGATGAACACAGAAGGTTTGGTTTACTAAAGTTATTGATATGTTGGTTAGAGGAACACTGTTAAAAAAACCCACAGGCTTTGTTGAGAAAAAAGCTAATTATATAATAGTTGTTGGTTGGATCATGGTCTAAAGAACACAGGTTCTATTCAGTGAAGTTACTAATATGTTGGGTAGAAAGAAAAAAAATAAAAGTACACAGGTTTGGTTCATCATGTTGCACAGCAATCATGCATACATTTGTTAGAAGCTCACCCAATTTAATATAATGAATTATTAATTAGTTGTAGGCAGGTACTGGATCCTATCTGTGAATACTACCCTTTTTCCAAGAGTGCACTGAAAACAGTTAAACTATCATTAAATCACAATAAGCTTCCTGACAAAATATTAGTCACCTGCTGTGTTTAAGGTAGTAGGAACTGTTTGAACTGTTTCTTTAAGGTGATCCTTCTGTTTCTTATTACATTTTTCACATCTGTCCATGACTGGTCTTTCAGTGCATGTGATACCACGCATAAACACTGGATACACTGCCACTTTTGAGGTACTACATGAATCTGATCAATTTGTTCTACTGCACACACCCCTAAATCTTTCCACTTACGTTTTGGCTTCCTTGTTGCATCTTTGAAGAAAACCAAAATAGATCGGTTTAAATATAAGTGTTTTACAATCATTATTATCCATCTTTAAATAAGTTAAGCACAACACAGCCAAAGCAAACAAGATAACACTACAATGGTGTGGTGGTGTTAGTGTGTGTTGTGCTAGTAAGAGTGTATCAGACACAGCAGGCTTTAAACACTGTGGTCACTCACTGTTCAGTCTATTAGACTACTAACTTGCTGGTCCACCTTGTAGATGTAAAGTCAAAGATGATCTCTTGCTGCACAGTTTGTGTTGGCCATCCTTTAGTCATTTGTCAGTGGTCACAGTATGCTGCCCAAAGTATGCTGTTGGCAGGATGTTTCTGGTTGGTGGACTGTTCTCAGTCCAGGAGTGTTACGTTAAAAACTCCAGTAGCACTGCTGTGTCTGATCTATTTCTACCAGCTCAACACACACTAACACGCCAGAACCACATCATCATCACTGTAGTGCTAAGAATGAACCAGTACCCAAATAAAACCTGCACTGTGGTGGCCCTGTTGGAGGAACCTTGGCCTTGGAGGAACAGGGTGAAAGTACAGAGAGAAACAGATGTACTACAGACAGTAATTAAAGAACTAAAATTGGCCCAAAATACAGATAAGACAATAAAGACATCAAATATCTATTAATGATTCAAAAACACAAAAGCGTAGCTGCTGATGACCTATAAATATTAAACTAAATACACCTGGCTACTTCTATTTTTATCAAACACTAACAGTAGTGATGGTGGTTAGATAGTGAAAATGTGTTGCAGCGGTAGTCTTACTCTCTGTAATTCCAAGCGATGTCTTGTCTCAGCCCTTCTTTGAGCTTGAGATGAAGTTAAAACTTGTCCACCACAAAGTGGCTAATGGGAACTTCTGTTTCTACCTAATGTCAAACCAAAATAAACAGAAACCAACAGAACATTAAAACAAAGATTTCACAAAATCTGTAAAAAAAAAAAATTGGAAACAAGCGAAATGAGGCAAACAGACTTAGAACCAGATCAAAGAACCAAGCATTAAGCAGCAATAGCAAGGAGCTCTATAGTGCGTCTGGGGTCACTGGTTACACATACACATGTCTACATCACAGCCACTACATACCCATCCATTCAGATCAACACTACAACTGGGGACACTGACTATACACACACTTGACACACAGCACATTGGGGACAGCCCCGCAGAAAGCTAGGCATATTATGATGTATTATGGTAAAGCATGTTCATACCAGGTCTTCTCTAGCATCTCCAAGACTGCTAATGATGCTAATGATACACAGCCTGATTAATTATTTACAATAATAACTACTAGTAACATTGTTTAATCTATATTTGTTGTTGTTTTATTATTTTTATTATATACTGTATTGTAATATTTGAATGCTACTGTTAGCCTACACTGTATAATTAAAGCCAAGGTAGTTCCGCATTTGCTCAATATAGGGCAGTGATTAAAAAGGTTTAACATTTCCAACAATGAGGAAATGGGGATCCCCATACACACGCACAGAAATCTAAAATAGGACACATTTAGTTTTTTTTAGTTTTTTTATTTTTATCTGTAAAAAAAAACTTTATGGTAGGATGCTACCATGGTATCCATCCTTCAGTGGATGAGTGAAAACTTCATGAGAAAAAAAACTCCAGGTGTGTGTGTGTGTGTGTGTGTTTTAGGAGTAGTGATAGCATGGAAACCGGAATTAGAATTACAAACATTCTATATGTCATAAAGCCTTTAAAAACTGATTTAGCTATTTAGGTGAAGAGAACTACTGCGTTTCTACACAAAGAAAATCTGACACTGAGTTTAATGTGGAGATTTACCTATCTAACACTTATTCATCACAGTTTATTGCTATTATTGCTGAGTTTGATTATTCATTAGTGATTCATGAGTACATTTGTTGACGTTAATGAGAATCTGAGTAGCTTAAGTATTTTCGCTCACCCTGTCTGTCTATTCATCCATCTATCCATCTATTAGAGATAAAATGCTTACCGGTGCCACGGTAAACCGCGGTAAAATTAATGACGATTAGTAATACCGTTTGAACTTTAAACTAACGGTAAAATCGCGGGCGGTTACCGCGGTATGAAAACCTCGCTGTAGTCAAACACAGACAGAATCATTCTCTCAGATGCAGCTGTGTGTGTAGAGGTGAATAAACGAGAAGGGGACAACACATCTACGTGGAAGCCACGTCTCCAAAATTGAAACACAAGCACAGCTCAGCTTCTGGAGAAGAAAACAACACTGTCTTAAATCACTCAATGTCCCCTACATAGGGCACTACTTTTTTAAACAAACACAATCATCATTAACCAGCAGCTGAGTTTTAAATAGGGAATTTGTAATCTATTGTTAATGTTGATTATAGATGACTTAATATTTCATGCACTCTTTTGGGTGAAGGGTTACCCACGAAGTGCACTAACTACATAGTGAAGATAGTGTGCTTTTAGACGGGACCCTGCACGAGTAAACATTTAGGAGTTTCTGCCACAGCTCAGAAACATGCTCATTTATGTTTTAGTTTTACAGCGCTGGTGCTCTGTACTGATCAGAGCTACAGCGCCAATCAGTTAATTAATTAAAATGACAAAGACATTTATTCATTAAAATGAAAATAACAGCTTAACTTGTTTTAAAATGGACGATTTTGATTAAAATAACCAAAAACCCTAGCTCGCTGCGGGAAATTCTTGACGCTTTTCGATGACGTCACACGAGCGACGCCTACGACGGTTTCCGAACCGCGTGTCAAAACAGGGGCGGGGCTAAACAACTGTCATTTAAGCTGTATTCCTTAAAATTTTTAAAGGAAAAAAAATCCATTATTACTATTTATGTGTTTGACACTTTCATTTTAGGTGGTGCTGAGACTTTAAGGCCAACTCAGAGTTGGTTAAGATTTAATTCTCTAGGCAGGGAAATCACTAGTTGTTATTATTATTGTTATTATTATTATTATTATTATTATTATTATTAATGATAATAACAATAACAGCACCAATAATAATAATAATAATAGTAACAATAACAATTATTATTATTATTGTTGTTGTTATACCGTAATAATATTATTAATCATAATAACAATAATAATAAAATAGTTTATCATTATGTATGTATTTATTTATTTTACTGTTCAACACATTTGAACAATACTGCGATAACACCGATTATTGTAATAATTTTGGTCATGATAATCGTGATATGAAATTTTAAAATCGTTTCATCTCTATCTATCTATCTATCTATCTATCCTTTATCTATCTGTCTATCTGTCTGTCCGTCCATTCATCCATCCATCTATCTATCTGTTTATCTATCTACCTATCCGCCCCTCTCTCTGCTGTGTAAATAGGAAACTTCTCTCTCTTTCAGCTTCCCTCTGCCTGTCTGTCTATATAGCCATCTATCTATGCTTTAGATGCTTTGGTATAACTACTAATAAATTAATTTGTCCTTTCAAGAGTTTTCTCTATAGAGCTCTGTATATGCTGTTCATATGCTGCTTTTTAATACATTTTATACTCTCCTTCAGGAAAGGACATGAGCCAGAGTGCCAATGCTAAAGCTCAGGCTAAGAAACGATGGTGGGGTAAGTAAAAAACTGATCTGGAAAACTGAGAAATATCTTGAGATAAACGCTGAATGTACTGAACACATAATCTGAAGCTGAAGCCCTTAACTTTCTTATTACAGGAAAAAGGATTGCACTAGGGTTGTTTGGGTACTGAGGAGAATCTTCCTCTGTGGTACAGACCCAGACAGCATCTTCCTAAGTTATTCTTGTATTGTATTGTATTGTATTGTATGGAGAATGGTGAGGAATAACAATGAGTAGAAATGATTAATATTAATATCTTGATGTCAGTAATATACCTAGAGATCTGCCAATATTACGTTACATGAGGAGTTTAAGTCAAACACTTAATTTGCCTTAATTAATACAATATTAAGGAAATATTGTTTCATTTAAATTTAATTTTTTTTTTCAGATGAAGCTTTGGCTGAAGCAGAAGCTGAAGCAGAAGCTGTAGCTGTGACTGTGGCTGAAATTGAGTCTCCAGCTGATGCTCTAGTTGAAGCTGGCACTGTAGTTGCAGCCGATTCTATCTTTGAAGCTGAGGCTGAGGCAGAAATTGAGTCTCCAGCTGATGCTCTAGTTGAAGCCGACACTGTATTTGAGGCTGAGGCTGAAATGAAGTCACCAGCTGATGCTCTTGTTGAAGCCAACACTGTAGTTGAGGCTAATTCTGTTGTTGAAGCTGGGGCTGAATTTGAGTCAGCAGCTGGTGTACTAGTCGAAGCTCACACTGTATTTGAGGTTAAGGCTGAAATTGAGTTGCGAATGCTCCAGTGACACCGCCACTGTAGTTGAGGCTGATTGGGTCTTTGAGGTTGAGGCTGAAATTGAGTTTGCAGTTCATGTTCCAGTTGACACCGAAGCTGTGGTTGAGGTTGAGGCTGAAATTGATTTTGATGCTCTAGCTGGAGCTGTAGTTGAGGCTATTTGTGTCCTTGAGAGGCTGAGGCTGAAATTGAGTCTTTAGCTGGAGCTGACACTGATTCTGTCTTTTTGGAATAAGCTGTTCAGGAGCCAAAAGAGTCAACTGTTAATGGTGAGCCAAGTGAAATGATCTGATTAAAATTTAATCTTAACTTTGTGCTTTGACAACACTGACCTCTACTGGTCATTACTTACTCACCCAACCAAATTTTAATATGCTGTAAAAGTCAAATAAGTTTTTGTTTTTTGAATATGCTTTACCCTCAATTATCCCGTAACACAGTTTAAGCCCATTAAGATGACATTACGATTTTACTCTATAGTTTTAAACTTTATTTTTATTCATATTCTTCAAAACAATGTGTTTAGCAGTTTTATTACTGGTGAAGGATTCGCATGAGTCCATAAATAAATAAATGTTGTGTAGCCTAATTCTTACTACCCACTGCAGAAAACATCCACAGCTTAAGACTTTCCTCATATTAAAGCTGTATATGCAGTACAGATGTTGCCACTGGGATTATTAGTACTAGATGGAAATCAAAACGGTCTCAATGTGCATCATTACAGTAGCACCCTTTTCTTACCCAGCTGAGCTGTTCAGCAATCAGTAATCCTCATTACTAACAATCCTGCTGCAGTGAATAAGTGAAAGTGAAGTGATTGACCTAGTGTGCTTGCACATAAAATCATCTAACCTCTGGATTTAACCCACCTGTGCAGTAAAACACACACACACACATACATTTAGCACACAGACAGGTGGGTTATATAAAATATTTTATTGTCGCACACTTGAAAGCACACACTTGAGTGTTTATATGAGAGTAGTGGGTAAGAATAATGTGAGGATAGACAGTAGTTCTCACTATCTACAAATGCTTTTCCAAAACACATGCTAGTCCACATTTTTTAACTTACTGACAGTTTGATTAGGCAACATAAAATGACTCCCCTAACTAGAGATTAAGGAGTTCACAATTAAGAACTATTGCAAACAAAGTTTGTAATATGATGCAGTACAACCTGTTCAGTGTTTTAAACACAGCAGTGCTCTGTATGCAGTGTATGATATTGGCTTAATGAAGTTAGGGCATTTCAAAGCAGTTCAGCAAGTCCAGTATATACAGCTTACCCGGCACAGCATCAATACATATATGTCCTGCTCTGTACAGCAGTCTGAAAAATCAATAGTTCTTTGGACATTTTCATTAGATGATGCACATGCAAAGGATACAGGCAACTGTGACTGCCTTGTGATGGATTTTTCTACACCCATGGTGCCATTACAGAAGTTTCTCTCTGTACCTAAAATATAGCATGAATATGAAAAATAGTAACATAACTATTTTTATGATTGTTCTTTAATCACTATTAAGATGCATTTACTACCACTTACTTTGTTTAATTCAGGAAAAAGCTCCAGAATTACTGCATCAATCAGGATGTATGTCAACTGCATGGACACAAAATTCCTGAATTATTATAAATTGTATAGTGTATTTCACAACAGAGGCAATAATTTATTACCACTTACCTGTTTGTTGAGAACTGGCTGCTGAAGTCCATCAAAGAGAAGCCTTGTCCCCTCGTATTTTGCATCCTCTCCAATGCATTTTCCAAGCAAATCTAACACCAAAGCACCAAATAAATTCAAACTCTCAAATCTAAAAAAACTATAGCTCCTATTCATGCAAACTGTGCAGAGATTTGAGGTTAATTCATCTTGCTGTCAGCTGGCATTCAAATGAGTGGCAATTTGAGGGCAGTTGACTAATCTGCTTCAGTGACAAGCTCCCGTCCTCTACTCCATTATTTACATATCAGTCAAGCATGGCACCATGAATCATACCCACATACATATATTACTCACATAATTCTCTAATAAAAAAAATCTACTTCTTAGTACAATTTTCAGAGGTGATTATCTGTGGTATTTTCTATAGCTTTTGTTATCATACTACACTGAAGTGCCAGAAAAACTGATACACCATTCTAATATTTGTTAGGTGCTAAACGGGGCATGGACTCCACAAGCTTGCTGAACTATTCTGTAGGCAATGGACACCATATTTCCTGTAGACTGGTCCACAATTCTGTTGTATTCTGAGGTGTAGGATTTGTGTTCTACAGTGATGCATGGCATCTGAGATGTGTTTGACCTGGTGACCTTTGATCTGTTGACTAAGGTGGGAATGGCAAAACCCCAAAATCAGAGGGGGAAGGAGGGGGGGGTCTTATAATTATAATTTAGTGTCTCTAAACATTGTCCTGTTGGAAGAGGCCAAACCCATGAAAATGAATGCAGGACATGAATAGTTGTAACTTAGAAATGAGCCACACATAGTTCACCTGTGAGAGATATTTGTAGATGTACCAGGGGTCGCATGAAATAGCTAAACAAATCCCATACCAGTATGGTGCCACCAACAGCCTTTGTATTTTGCATAGGCTCTGTACCAGTTTTTCTGGCATTTCAGTGTATTTACTGTACTTGTGATAAGTATTAATATTAAATTTCATTATATCTGTCAGTTAAAAAATCTGTCAGTTAAAACTAGGGCTGTCGAAGTTAACGCGATAATAATGCATTAACGCGATCTCAAATTACATTTACAATTACGGCATTTGGCAGACGCCCTTATCCAGAGCAACTTACAAGAGTGCTTAGTTAAATTCTTGGAGTATCTGAAACT
>JAOVVF010031769.1:0-12001 GCA_028565595.1 Duopalatinus emarginatus | reverse complement strand
TGCCCAAGGACTCTTATTGGTGTAGCACAGACTGGCTGCCCAGACCAGGAATCGAACCCAGGTCTCTCACATGGGAGTAATGATGTTACCACTGTACCACACCAACTGTACTAGCAGCACAATACACACACACACCTGTCACCAGGTGAGGGACAGAGAGTTACACAACAGAAAGTCAGACAACACACACACTTACTTAAGATCTGTACATTATATTTTATTGTATCTTATTTTATTGCACCTTACTTTGCTTATTTCGCTTTAACTTATCTAATTTTATTACTATTTTTTTTCTTTCTCCCCACATTTATTTTTACTTTTACCCCCGCCCCCTTATTCTATTACTATTATTATTGTTATTGTTGTTGTAAATTTTGTATATTTCTGTTGTTGTTATTGTGTTGTTTTGTACCCCAGCTTTGGGCAATACGAATGTAATATTTGTCATGCCAATAAAACTTCTTAAATTGAAAACTGAAATTGAGAGACAGAGAGACACACACACACAGAGCGAGAGAGAGAGAAAGAGAGAGACATGTGTGTGTGTGTGTGTGTGTGTGTGTGTGTGTGTGAATGAAACAGTGATAAAGTGCTAAAAAAAAGCAGTAAAAGAAAGAAATTACCTTTGGTTAAGTTTTCACAAGTCTGCCAAGATGGTGAGAATGTTGAAGTTAGGATCAGGTTTGGGCACAGCATTAATTAGCTAATAATAACTATGTCAATGGAAGATCGTCTGGAGGGCTCATCCATACACCGTGTTCAGCTGTGTGTGTGTGTGTGTGTGTGAGTGAAAGATGTGGTCTGGATTAAACCAACAGGAGACAGATGAGGTGTTGTTGAGCTTTGATTAATAGTGTGATAGCTCTCACAGTAACTGCTTTACTACACACTCAGACTGTGTGCTGTTTGTTGTTGTTTTTTTTTGTGTCCTGATAAGAAAAGTGTTTAAGTTCCTGCCAGTCATGGCTGTGCACAGGTCTGACACACCACTAAAAAGTGAATCTGAAATAATTTTATATACATATTTATAAAACCTGAATCATTTATACTGCTGTATCCACAAGCAACAGAATTACTAGTGTATTACTTTTATATTACTATTAGTCATTAATATTTATAAAGTGAAAGTGAACTGTTTGCCTACTGTGCTTGCATTTAACCCATCTGTGCAGTGAAACACACACACACACACACACACACACACCAGTGAACACACTTGCCCGGAGCAGGGGGCAGCCCCAAACCACGGAGCACTTGGGGAGGGGGGTTAGGTTCCTTGCTCAAGGGCACCTCAGTCATGTCTTGTCCTGGCTCAGGATCGAACCCATGACCTTCTGATCAAGAGACCGGATCTCTAACCACTAGTCCACGGCTGCTCCATATTTGCTGCCCTGGTGGTGTGGTGGTTAGCACTGTTCGATTCCCGTTCGGGATCAGTTCTGTGTGGTGTCCACACGTGTATGTATGGGTTACCTTTGGGTTTCCTCCCACAGTCCAAAGACACGCATGCTGGATTGATCCGTCACTCTGAATTGCGCGAGTGTGTGTCTGCTGGCAAGAGATTAGGATGCTTAGTCTATAGAGCACCAAGAGTACGGCGAACACCTGAGTCGTCTGTGTGGCCAACCATCATGAAGCGATGATGGTGATGGTGATGTGTGTGTGTGTGTGTGTGTGTGTGTATTTACACACATCTCTTTATCTTTTATTCTTATTCTGAGATTAATAAAATCTTATCTCATAGAGTCCTATAGTGGCCTAGTGGTTAGGGAACCGGGCAGGGCGAGACACGACTGAGGTGCCCTTGAGCAAGACACCTAGTTCACCCAGCTGCTTGTCTGAGTTTAATTCAATAAATCTGTATGTAATCATGTCAACAGTCAGGATAAAAAAAAAAGAAAGTATGAAAATTGAGTATTTTTTTTTTTTTTTTAAGAAACCACACGTATATGTATTAATCATACGCTGTCCAATCAACATACACATTACAGGAGAAGAACCTAAATCTTGTGTTTCTTGATTTGGCTGAGTCCAGAGCGCAGCTTTCCTGTTTATATTAATAATTACATATTAATATTTACCATTAATTAGCACAGTGAGACAGACCGCAGCAGAAACAACAGTAAAGATGCCTGCCTTTTTTTTTTCAGTTCTTCAGAAATCTTCTTCAGAAAACCTTTTCCATGTACTCAAAGATGTTAAAATAACTTTTTGTTATTGATATCAGGGTTTTTTTATTGTTATTTTTCTTACACGTTTATTTCTTTTTTTGATGGAGATGTGTTTTCTCAGTTTGTAAAGAAATAAACACGATGTAAAATGTCTGATCTGATGCCAAAAAATATTTTAGATAACATTTCTAAGGGACTTTTATGTTCACTGATCACTGATCACGTCGTCCTTCTTCTCACCCTGATCTTTATGAAAGCATCAATGCAGACATCATCATCCATTAACACCTTCAGGACCAGTAACTCGTCAGACCTCAGATCTTCTCTGTCGTTCATCTGTCGTTAGTCTTTGGTTCTCCTATGGTTAATTTTTTTCCCCAACATTTACAGAAGTATGTTGTGGTAAATGAACAAGTTTTAATTAGAACGTTCACCAAAAGTTGCTGCATTTTTTTATCTTATTTAGAATACAACACAAGGCTATCAATCATCTCAGGCCATAAAAGCAGAATAACTAACACCATGTAATAAATAATTTATCAGCGCTGGTCACATCACCCTTCTCATCTTTATCATATATTTTTGGCTTCACCAGTAATTCCTCAGATTATTTCTTTTTGTTCTTTTTATTCGGTTTGTTTTCTAGGAACCTTCTTTAGTGCTTTGAGAGGTCAGTGGAATGTTGTCCAAAGTTTTCTTGCATTGTGTTGGATAGGTAAATACAAGCAAACTGGAATGTTTTGTGAACCATAATAATAATAGTAATAATAATAATAATAATAATAACAAAAAAAACAACAACGATAATAATAATAATAATAATAATAATAATAATAATAATAATAATAATAACAATAATAACAGTAGCAGTAGCAGTACTTGCACTACTGCAGTTACACTTAGAAGACACGGTTGCTGTCTTTGTTTTCCTCTACCCTGCTCTCATTTCCAACACCAGTGTCGTTTTTCAGATTGGCCTGCTCCCTATTACACAGCTGTCCCCACACCTTGGACCCAATCTGCTCTCTCAACTCCAAGACAGACTGATGCCTTCCAGCCCCTGAACAATGAGCACTAAAAGAAACTGAAGGAAATTGAAAATAACCTATGAATCTTGTTATTTATTGGATGCTGCATGTCTTTTTCCTTTTCCGCTGCTGTAGCAAAGGCGGTTTTCTTTCATTCTAAAATCAAAACATGCATCTCTGACCTATGGAATAGCTTTCTACCTTTACTACCTTTCTCCATCCATACACAGAACTTCGTGTCCTTCAGTTATCAGTAGGAAGATGAGCACAAGGTTGGCCATGAAACATTAAAAATCTCCCTTCAGCTAAAATCTGTCGATCACCATCAACAAACCAGCAGATCTAAGAATCTGAGCGATATCTGGTGTTCTTCATAAGATCAGGATATGACCCTGATGTTCTGTAAATGGACACAAATGACAGAGTAGTAGACTGAGTCACCAGATTTAATGCATGTTATATAATCCTGGACTTCAGTTAAATAAGGTAAATGTGTCTGGAAGAAGTTTTATTAAACGTTCAGTGTGGAAGAGTCATACTTCCAGGTTCTACATGCCAGGTTCAATCAAAAAAACTAGAATTATAGGAACATAAGAAAATGAAATATGAATTATGTATTGTAGCCTTTCACCACCATGATCATATATATGATATATAGGATAATGATATATGTTATGATATGACATATGATAATAAGTAATATATGTTATTATATATATGTGGAATATATATGATATATGACATATGGTGTGTTATATGATATGATATATATGATAATGTCTTTCTGCATTTTCCAGTGTTGGACCATCGGCATTTCTCTCTGCTGCACTTAAACCACACTTTTTGCTCCTCAGAAGATTTGATGGTCTTGTCTTCTTTCTATGGTGAACAATCAGCTACTGTAATCATTAACACTTCCCCAAGACTCTTATTCACAGTAGGCATGATTCTTCCATGCGTTTAAGTCAAACTAGCAAAGATATACGTCAGTAAAATAACAATTTTGTGGTAATTATACAGTGCATGAACTGTAATTTTACAACTGGTTTAGTTATCAAGCTACAGAGTTAGCGTTAGCTTCAAACTTCTTCGCTAATTTAGTAACTTAATGAAACAGACATAATTATCAACATCTAAAACCGTAAAAGTTCAATAAGTATGCAGACAAAACACTGATCATATCAGAAGATAAGCAACGTTATCAGCTAGCTACCTCCTTGTTTCAAATTCACCTCGACGGCGGCTCTGATCGGAGCCGCGCGGCACAAACGCGCCGGTCGTAAATGACTCAGTTCGTGTCGACTCCTTCAGGAGAACGATGGATGTCAGCTCTGGTCTAGGAGTTTGTTAATCAGCTAATACACACTTCATGTACTGATGTGAGGTGTAAGACAGTCCACAGAGCACAGAGACTAGAAAAGCATGCGGACGGTGGAAAACAAGATCAGTCACGTTCAAATGATTTGACGCAAAAATGAGTAAAAGACTTTTAAGCAGTTTAAAAAAGTTTATCATACAAACTTAAAGCTTTACTATACAATCATACAGAGCCATGTACATTTATTTATTGTTGAGGTAAAATGTTGTGTATTTTCACCGCTTGACAGAAAATTCTGTATTATGCTGATAAATTAACAGGTATCTACTGTTACTGGTTAACTGACCGCATTACTGTTAGTTTACGTGCAAGACATGTTTATTTAACGGTATTTTACAGATTTTATAAAATACAGTAAGATACTGTTGAGGATCCACCGTAATTTTTTACAATGAGTCGAGACGTGAACCATAGTCATGAAGACACAGAAACATTGGATGACCTAAACCCAACACTGGAGCCCTGTGGTTTTAAGGACAGTGACATAGCTTAATTTAAATAAACACTATTAATTACTATTTTGATGCTAAGGAAAAAACATGCGTTATGACAGTTACTGACCACAATTATTGGCACCCTTGTATTGTTCTTGGTGCCGCTTCTCCTTTCCAACAGCACCGAGTGTCTCTGTGACACTGTTTAATAGACTGAACAGTACAGAAGCAAAAAAACTGAGAGCATTGCTCAGTACAAAGTAGATTGATCACATACCTAACAGAAAGAATTACTTATCCTTTTACTTCACACATACATTTCCTATAGCTTCATGTTTGATCTGAGTTCCAGTGAACAAAAGATCCAGAATATTTTGTTCTGGCTTTTATAGTCACCAACTTATTTATAAGGTCAACACAACATTGTCTTATTTCATGTGATGGTCCTGGATGAAGGCTTGACCACCTGGTCAATCTGAAGTAAAATGATCCATTTTATGTCAGTAATTGTTGCCCTGACTGTCATAAAAATGGCATTAAACTAAAAGAGCTACTTCAGATATCTACAGTGATGGCAACTCGGTCCCTTATCCAGCTTTTACTAAACATATATCTCTTGAGCTGATGAAGTAATGGAACGCAAGGATTCAGCAAAAAAGGATAAAGCAGTTAAAATGCAACTCGAGACGGAAAGATTTGAAATCATAGAACAGTGTCTGGTGATGTCAGACAGTCTGTAAAGCAAACAGAAGGAGTGGGAAACAAGGGAAGGATCACAAAGCACAAAACAGATGGCAGAATAAAATAATGAAATTCACTGTCACTGTCAGATAACAATAATTCTTTATTCTTATAAAGCGCTTTTCAAAAAACCCAAAGACGAACACAATCACTGGTACAAAAAACAATAGTAACATAGAGACATTTAACACACAAACATCACAGTTTAGGTAAGTAGGAGAATTTTGAATTGAATCCGGCGTTTAAACGGCAGCCAGTGAAAATCCCACAGAACTGGGAGATTTTTGAACCATTTGGAGCTTATGGACAGAAAAAAGAGCAGATGCCAGCCAGTAAGAATTTACAGTAGTCCAGCCTACTGGAAATAAATGTGTGAATGAGGAGCTCAGCAGCAGACTGAGAAAGAAACCGTCGTATCCCTTTCACATGTAAGAATGCAGTTTTTACCACAGAGTTTAAGGGCTGTTAATGGGAGCGTGGAATCGAGGAGGACACCAAGATTTTGGACCGGTGTAGACAGTGAGATCTCTACATTGCCAATGAGAGAGAAACAAGGGGTTTGGTTCAGGACTGACTAAGTACCAGTCAGGATGAGATCAGTCTTATCGCCATTTAGCATGACGAAGTTTTGCTTCGTCCAGTTATCGATCTCTACTAGGCAGGTTTATATGTGTGCAGTAGGTGGATCATTGAATCATATAACAATGAAAATTTATGTTAAACTGACGCATATACGGCTGAGAGGAGGAATATATATAATAAAAAGAAGAGGTCCTAGGACTGATCCTTGTGGGACCCCTTGTGTAATCATAGAGGTGGAGGGGGTAGGGCCACAGAGTGTGATAAACTGTCCTCTGTCAGTTTAGTAAGATGTAAACCAGTCCAAGGCAGTGCCAACAATGTCAAGTTTATACAGTTGTGACAGAAGGATGGAATGGTTGCGGCACAAGTTACAGTAGCGGAAATGTACATAATGGTGAATCCCTTCCTAATAGAATTAAATTCAAATTTTCAAAAGGAAAACCAGATGGATATAATCTGTGTGACCCAAATCTAATTTAGTCAATGTATGCATTGCTAATGTCAGTGAGTGTTTGTTAATAACTGTTTGTTATTTGATAAGAAATGAGGCTGTAAATGAAGAGCTCGGAGGAGTTCAGTGAGATGACCAGGATTCATTAATGACACTAATGGCCTTTGCTTTGTGCAGTTATCTACTGAAGGACAGGTGAGTCCTTATAGTATAATATCCATGTGGGACCATCCTCAGCAGTAGCCAGTGATTCTTAGGAGATTATTAGTTAGGATCTTGTCCTGTCGTTGTTTAAAAGGGTGTGTATAGTGTGTAATGAGCAAGTAGGCAGAAGGTCATCGAATCATTAAAATTACTGTCATGCTGTAAGTCCACTTTTATTTATTTGTAAATATATGCTTCTTAAACCATTTTTAAAAACAGCATTTTCTCCACCCTGACTATAAATCTTCTCCAATTTTAATGAAAGTATTCGGTTTAAAATGCCTGAACAATTGCTTGATACAGAGCTCATCCATTATTTCTTGGCAACTCCTCCTTTGTTTGTTGCTAATTCTGTTCACTTCCAAAGTGTTTGTTATTTGTACCTGTCGCATGGTAGGCTACAGTGTGTGATTTCAGTAGTTTGGGTCCTCGGCTGTGTTCCAATCCTCTTTTTTTAGAGTGGCCTCATCAAGTACTTCGCTCAATTTCCCTTACATATATGAAAGATATAGGAGGGAAAAGACAAATTAAACCTTAAATGGGATGCAGAAATGTGAAAAAGGCTGTAATAATAATAATAATAATAATAATAGTAATAATAATAACAGTAATAATAATAATAATAATAGTAATAATTGTAATAATAATAATAATAGTAATAATTGTAATAATAATAATAAGAAGAAGAAAAAGAAGAAGATGACGTGCAGCCATGGCCTAGTGGTACGGGAACCAGTCTCGTGACCAGAAGGTTGTGGGTTTGTGCCCCGCCCAGGCCAAGACACAACTCAGGTGCCCTTGTGCAAGGCACCTAACTTCTCCAACTGCTCCCCGGGCACCGTGGTTTGGGGGTGCCCCCCCCCTTCCATTGTTCACTGGTGTGTGTGTGTTTCACTGCATGGATGGGTTAAAAGCGGAGGTCACATTCCTCTGTGTGCAAGCACAGTAGGCAAATAGTTCACTTTCACTTTACTTTACGTGCATTCATCATTGTAAGGTTTATTGAAGGACAGGCATGTATAATAATGTATGTAGGATTACAGTATATATATACACAGTATGTTTTACATAATAAAGTAATGACAATCAGCAACCCTCCAAAAAGAACTAATATTTCTTGAAGAAAATTGCTAATAAATGTAACAGATGAAGTGGTGAGCAGAACATCATATTATGTCCCATCAGTAATTTTGCTAAAAGGTTTATTTGTTAAAGGCTGACAGTCAATCAGGGCACATCACAAGTTTTACTTTATGGACTCAAATCCGTATACTTCATAACTTCCCTGCGTATCCTGTACATCTTCTTTCTCCTTGACATCTTTATCCTTCATCCCTTTTCCATTCGATTTGCACCTCCATTGTCCGAACATAACTCATCATTGTTTGAATAATTGGTAATTGCTCTGTCAGTCCCGGAGCAATTCGTCACGCAGTAATCACAGCTTTCACTTTTTAATCAGGGAGAGAAAGAGAGGGAAAGGCCTCAGATCATTTTCTCATTATACCGTTTTGCTCTGCCAGGAAGCGTCAAGCACCTTCCCATCAGGAGTCATCGTATAAGTAGGACACGTTATACAGAGAGTCGTAACATTCAGACATACTCATACGTACAGTACGTAGAGTTCAGAGTTCCTAATGTGTGAACTCATTTCCTGAATAACACACAGATAATAAACAAAATCCTAATGTCAGTTGAAGTTCTGCCTTCTCTTGGCCGACGTACTGTTCAACAGCGTTTTGATTGACTCACTTTTAACCTTCTGTAAACCTCTGCTGATCAGCCTGATGCTTAACAGAATTGTCAACAATTTTGTCATTTAGTAGCAAAGTAGAACAGGCCAATGATCATCTGCGTCATTTGTGTTCTCAGGCTAAGATGGTATTAGTGCATTAAATGGGTGCAGGGTTGTGTTTCTGCTCCAAGGAAATAATTCAATTCGGAAATAGCAGAACAGTTCATATATTTACAGAAATTTTATCCCTGATGAGCAAGCAGGTGGCAACAGCCGGTGACGACAGTGGCAAGGAAAAACTCCCTGAGATTACAAAATTAAGAAGCCTTGAGACTTATAAGGGAACCCGTCCTCATCTGGGTCACACAGGCAGTGTGGTTATAAATGAAAAGTAGCCAGAGAATTAATTGAAACCTGTAATCTATGACTGTAGAAAAGATGTTAACTAAGACAAGGAAAAATAATAGACGTGTGTAATGATACCTTCATCTCCATGATGTATTACAGTGACCTGCTATCTGCAGTAATGACCACCAGGCTGAATGGTTCAGAAATAAGAACATTCACACAGGAAACACCTGCTTCTTCAGTTGTTCTTCTCATAACTTCTTCATTCTCTCATGTTATTGTCTAATTTGTGTGTTTGTATGGCTGTACCTGTTGTTGGGAATTTTTTCCCTGGCAAAAAGGTAAAAAGTCAAAAAGGAGAACATGAAGATTGTACAGGAAGAAGATGTAGTTGATTCTTGACGTCTTCTCTGCTACACGACTCAGTTCTTTTTAGTTCTAAATAGTATACAGAGTTTAATATAGTTTATACCAGGGGTCTTGGGGCCCTTTGGTGGCCCTGATATTTCAAAAGGAACCCTCAGGAAGCAGTTCACCTCAAAACCCCCTGCCATCAGAATTAACGAGTGGTATGCCATTGATCTCGAGACCTGATAATGCAGTGGAATTCGTGAATGATGTCCATTTGGTCTCGAGACCCAAAAACCATCAGTGTAAGGAAAACAGAGAGTGGTACAGTTTAAAGAAATTACAATACAAAGTACAAAAGGAATAAAAAAGTTTCCAGACTGTTCACTATCTGATCCACACATCCACACCAGTAATCATTTGTGTACATCTGAATCATCAATTTTACACAAATACCAGTTTACAGCCGTTGCTGCTTTCTGTTATTCCATACAGAGCTCTTGTAAAACATTGCCTCCTGTTATTCCAGGAAATAGATTTTATGAAAAGAGAGAGAGAAGTAGCCTTATGGAATACAATACGAGCCGAGAGTGAATTCAAGCCAGATTTATTTGTATAGAGCTTCTTTATAGCAGCTATAAGTCCAGATGTAGATTTAGATCCCTTGAGAGAAACCAGGAAGCAGCTTCAAAATGAAGCCCAGCCTCTTATAACACTGGATTACCAGAGGGATTATAAATCCATGCATTATGTATGATAGATTTGGGAAGTGCAATCTTATAAACAGAATCCAAAGAGTCTTCAGTGGAATATAAGGCATGAATGCACTGCTAGACGTGATGGGATTATTAATAACTGAGTATCTGGAGTAGGAAGCGAGCTGCCTGCGGTTTGAGGTGTTCGCTGAATGCCAGCTGTGACGGGTCTATGATAATCCTGAAAGTGTTGACTTCAAGAGGATCAAGGGGATGTTTCATCTTTCAACATTATCATCACCATTTTCATCACATTTTCTCTGCAACTAAGAAAAGGGGGAGAAGTAAGAGGACGGTTGTTAAACCTTGGCCTTATGCGTAGTGCTTTAGTGCTTTTAGGTGAACAAGTCCAGAGATGTTTAATAAAGATAACAGAAACGATTAACCAAAACAAAAACATGGACACAATCATAGATTGTACTACAAAAACACATCATCGTGCTATCATGAATCATGAATATACATACATACACATTAAACCCTCCTTTAACTTGGCAGCCGTGGCCTAGTGCTTAGGGAACCGATCTTGTGACCGGATGGTCCCGGGTTCGATCCCCTCACAGGGCAGGATACGAATGAGGTGCCCTTGAGCAAGGCACCTAACTCCCCCAACTGCTTCCCAGGTGCTGTGGTTTGGGGCTGCCCCCCCGCTATGGCCAAGTGCGTTTTTTTTTTTCCTTGGTCCAGAGGGGGGCCTGGGCCCCTGGACCCTGCACCAGTGGAGAAGAGCTGAGTAGTGGTCACACATGGGGCAGGGTGGGGGTCTGTTTGTGATCATGGTGTCGGTGTCTGGCCCGCTGGCCACTGGCATGGTCATGGCAATGGAGGCTGCCCAGTGAATGTGCTTGGTTGATTAGGTTGGTAGTTGAAAACTTGAGACAGGAAACAACTGAGCTGAACATTTTGATTAAGGACCTGACCACAGCATTCCCTGGTGCTGGAGTCTGTCCTCTCCCTCAGACATGATCGTGATGTTGAAGGACACCCTTTCAGCCTCTGTCATACATGTGGTGTTGGAGGCCACCCCACTGGTGTCTACTGTGGTCAGGCCACTGAAGTCTAACCTGTGGTGTAATCATGGCACTGGAGGCTACCGGTCAGCTCCTGGTGTAAGTTTGGCTTCCAAGGTCACCACATCAGCATGGTCAGGGCTTAGAGCCGAGTCCCATTGTTCTCTGGGACTGGAGTCTGCCCTGATGTTAGTGCATGGCTGTCTAGGTTGGTAGCTGTAGGTTGTATTTTTTGATGCGTAAAATTTGGTGAAGTAAGAAGCTTAAGGTTTCACTCAAAGCCCTGACTGGCGGTTTGGTTTTCGTTAACGACAATTAGCTTAACTTGCATTGAATCAGTCCAATAGTGTTAGAGTTAATTCAGTGGTAGAATTGGCTGAATCACTGCAAACTAGTTTTGATTGTGGGTTTAAAGTTTTGAATAAATTTAAGTCACATTTACTGAGCAGAACAGCAAGGAAGAGAAAGGACACAAAAAGGGACACAGGAACAGAAAGTTTGCTGCAGGAGAAAGGATGCATATTTATTTCTTGTGATTACAGTTTCAGGTTTGAATCTAACAGTGAAAAACATTTACAGACAGAAAAATGTAAGCTTTTGCCCAAGGCAGCTCAGCAAAAAAATCTTTTGAAAGACTTAATTTTTTCCTTAATTCTTTCTTTCTTTCTTTTTCTTTCCTTCTTTTTCTTTCTGTCTTTCTTTCTTTCTTTCTTTCTTTTTTCTTTCTTTTTTCTTTCTTTTTCTTTCTGTCTTTCTTTCTTTCTTTGTCTACTTTTTCTTTCTTCCTGTCTTTCTTTCTTTCTTTCTTTCTTTCTT
>JAOVVF010031768.1:0-12004 GCA_028565595.1 Duopalatinus emarginatus | reverse complement strand
GTTAAATGCGGAGGTCACATTCCTTCTGTGTGCAAAAACACAGTAAGGCAAAATAGTTCACTTTCATTTCATTTCACATATACATACACACACACACACATACATACATTCATATATACATACATACATACATACATACATACATACATACACACCAGGTACTGGACAACATTGGCAACAGTTTTAAGACTGACAGATTTTTAGTTTTGCTACTTCAGTCTTTATGTGTTGTTTTTATTAAGAGTGATCAGATGAATTATAATTAATTATAAAGTCATTCCTGTCATAAAACCTCATCGGCCCTCACTGACCCTGATCAGGTCACCACCAGTGCAGAGCTTGTTTATGAATGGCAGCAGGCAAGTGTGAGGCAGAGGCTTTTGGAGGATGGTCTAGCATCAGGAAAGGCAAAAGCAGCCACTTATCTTGAAGAAAAACATCAAGAACAGACTGAGATTCTGCAGAAAGTAGAGGGACTGGACTGCAGAGGACTGGGGTAAAGCTATTTTTTCTGATGAAGCCCCCTTCAGACTGTTTGGAACATTAGGAAAAATTGTCTGAAGAAGAAACCATGCATTGAGACCTGTGAATTCATATGTGGATCTGTTTCCAGCATGATAAAGCATCAGGTCAGAAGGACTCTACTACATGATCAATATTTGGTGTATGGTGCACAATGTCTCATTTGTGCATCATAGGCCCCATTTTCTTTGACACCACCTTGAACACAGATGTGTACCTGGACATTTTTTAACAATTGGATGATGGTGAGTTAACAGAAGGTCACTTCCATAAAGATGGATTCAAAATATATCGTATATCGGCAAGGAGCATGGCAGAAATGGAGTTCTTCTTGGGCAACAGGGTAATTTCAAAGAGGCTTTGGCCACTACACTTGTTGGGAACGGACACCACCGGACTTCTTTCATTGTGGTATGCTGAAAGGAAAAGTCTAACGGAACAAGTCTCAAACTGTGGAAGACATCCAACATTATCTTGCTGCTATTCCCCCTGATTAGTACTGGGTTAGATCCAGATACGATAGTTTGAATTCGATACTAAAACCAAAACAGTTCTTTTTTGATGCCCTTTTCTTATTTGTAACAAAAAATACAAAAGAAATGATCATTATTTGCGCATAATGTATTTATTTAACAGCTAACATGAACATGTACATGCATACATACACATCACTGTCATTGATGGTTGGCTGTGGGCAATTTAGAGTGATCAATCAACCTAACGTATGTCTTTGCACTGTGAGAGGAAACCAGGGTACCCAGAGGAAACATCAAAACATTAGTCAACATATATACATCTACTTTTGACAATGTAATGATGAATTTCAAATTAGTTGGAGACTTTATGATTTAGAAAGCAAGTTAAATAAAATGTCTCGCAGCAAAATACTTATGACTTTTATGCTTGATCTGTTACTTTTCTTTATGGTTTGATGATAATTTGGTAGTTCAGACGTTGTTTAAATATTGTTTATAACTGGCAAAATATTTCTGGTTCCAGCCAGACGTTACTTGTTGTCAGAGGATGTGGTAAGACTGGAAGATTTTCAGAAGAAGAAACTTGCTGTGGCCCGACAAGTGTCTGGATCAAAAGGTTGGTGATTTACCTGCATTTTTAAAAAAATCTTTTTATTTTTTTTTTATGTAAGCTAGCCAGTAGACTTGTGTAATGTTTATTACACAATACACCATAAATTTCCCTAAATGTTATTTTATTTCCATTCTAAAGTTTTGTGATCTGTTAAAAAAATACAGGAAAATAAGTAGGATCTTATTATTATTATTATTATTATTATTATTATTATTATTATTGTTAATATTGTTATTTATATACTTGTATATTATGAGTGTTCGATTTCATGCCTTTTTAGCGCCAGAAGAAGCCTTGTACCAACAAAATCATGTGTGACAAAGTCCTCATTATAAAAGGGTGTCCAAATTGCCCCCCCCCCTTTTTTTTTTTTCAAACAAGGGCTCACAGTGGTCATTGTGGTGGCTTATTAGGCATCTGGTGCCACGCTCCTTGGCAGGGCAGCTTTTGAAGAGCATCAGTCTTCTTGACTTTGTGGGTATAAGGTCACCTGTTTGTGACCTTATACCCATCCTGTGGCAGTAATCCAGAGTTTATAAACAAATGTTTTACTGTGCATTAAGGAACTGTGTCAAATATGGAAACTTATTTGGATGATAAACAGTAAAAAAAATCTCTGAATATTATATCATACTGGATAGCAATGTAATATCCTGTAAGGAATAATATATTATTATGTTGCACAAGTCTACTGGCCAGTATAGTGGATTATTGGCCAACTTGCATAAAAATCTGTCACTCCATGAAAAGTGTAGCCAAACTGTAACAGAATAAGGAATTTTGTAGAGAACTGCCAATCATTAGCAGGGATAATTGCCTGTTGGTCAAACATCAACTCAGAGGAATTTTATTTACTTCTGTGGACATTTTTTTTAAATAGAAAAACATTGGACTAGTCAAAATAACTTATTATCGTAAAGATAACTCACTCAAACATAAACAGATTATGTTTGGTCCAGTAAAAAATAAGGATTCAGAATTTTGAAGTTGGGGTACATAGTGCATCACTAAGAGGGTAAGGTTTTGTTTATTATGATGATGCAGTTGCAGTGTACTAGTATATTAACTGAGTGACTTCTCTATACTCTCTATACAAAACATTGTAAACGGAAAAAAAACACCATATGTCAGTGCATTTTGGCACATTATCTAGTCATTGGATATCAAGAAAACAATGGGTCAACTAATTTGAACTTTTATGTGTTTTTTTTAATTGAGTTGCTTAATGCCAGCCTATTTTCTGCAACAATAGTCAGGGGGTCAACAGCCTTTAATAACAGACCACTTGTAAGGTATGTTGGATATGGATATATAACCAAGCTCTGCTTCCTGTTTGGCAGTAGAAAATTGGATTGAAAGATTGGAACACTACTGCTTGTAATAAACAAAGAACACCTCTAATTAATAACCATTTAAAAACTGATAGAATTATTTTAATGATAATTAAATATGATTCCAAATCTTCATCCATACCTAAAATCTGAATGTTTTTTATTAAAATGAATGAAATCTATGCTGACACTAACAATTACATTTAAAATATACATACCTTTAAAAGAATTAATGTAGAAAAAAGGTACTTTATTATAGGTAGGATAGGGAATGTCAGTTTCTGGCACTAATTATGATAATTTTTGTTTTAACAGTAGTTATAAACAGGATGGGTTAGGGTTAGGGTTAAATGTGCATTGTGATCTTTTTTGCAAATATCTATTATGTATTAAAATACATTTTATACACGTTACAGTTTGCTTTTTATATAGCTGTAGTTTTCATGGAGTGACCATCATAAAGCAATCTGTTGAATGGTAGTGGTGTTTAATTATATTTATATAACTTCTTAAATCTAAATCATTCTTATTTTCTCTTTAAACTTGCAGGACATTTCATTAATGCAATAAATCAGAAAATAGAAACTAATCAGCTGATTTTGAAGGATGAACTGAAGCTGCTTCTCCTACTCTGTCAGTCACCTGAGGATATGGTTACGGCTAGAAATGCTATCCACAGGTAGGGATTTAATTTTAATAATTTTGGTATCTTGTTTGGAGCCTATTTCATTGACTGAGTATTTTCATTGATGAGAAACCACCAAAAACATTGTTTTAAATCCACACAACAGTCTGTTTGTGAGGTTTTGCTTATTTTAATATAACTGCAACCATGTAGACTGAAGTGCCAGTAAAACTGGTATACCATTCTAATAATTGGTAGATCCCCATATCATTATAGAGCTACCATCAGCCTATGTATTTTGTATAGGCTTTTCGGCAACAGTTTTTCTGGATCTTCAGTGTATGTTGGTATTGTAAATTGAAACCAAAACATGAGGAACAGCTGCTCATATGTTTTTTTTGGTCTCGTAATGTCTGGGATCCTACTGCAAGCACTTCAACTTAAATTTGGAACTCATAAGTTTACGGACACTTAGGTTGAAGTCTTTAAAACTCATGTTTATCCCCTCCACAGACTTGATGTCAACAAACTATTGTTGTACCAAGTTGATTAGGTTCTACTTTCTACATGACACAAGCAGTTCCCCCAACAAATGTTTACAAAAACAGATTATTTCTCTTAGAATTGACTGTCAGAATTGAATGTGCCGATTGACAACAAATTGACAACCAAAAACATAAATGCAAAATAAATAAATACAAAGGCCATTTCTGGCTTCATCATTTTCAATAAATAATAAAACAGAAAAATGACACCTTTTTACCAATGTGTTATCAAGATGTGGGGGGAGAAACTCAAATAAAGGGGTGGTATTATTTTAGTAGGGAAAAAAGTGCACGTTAAACGGCTTGTTGAATCCTATTTTTTCTTACCTAACAAAACTGATTGGTTTTGATCAGTTTGATAAAGCTTAAATCTTGTGACACTTTTATGATTTCATGATTTATAACGAATGACTTGTTAACCTAGCATGTTCATTAGTTATGTCAGGAAGTTCTGAAGGTCAGTAATTTTTGTCAGTTTTGTTCCAATTTCTTTATTTCTTTCAGGTATCATGAAGAAAACTGTAATATGGCATTTGGGGAGTTTAGGTTTGGACCTGTGTTTATGAGGCTGTGTTATGAGCTGGGCTTGGCAGATTTAGCATTCACTACACTAACTGATAAGGTACTAATATACAAATTGTACTAATTCTAGTATAAAAATTATATTAAAATCTAAAATTGTTTTAATTAAGAGACACCTCATGCCATCTATGCTTTTATATTTTCTATTGGTTCTTTAATTAATTTCTATGGTGGCATAGGGTAATATATTAGTTATACTGCATACTGTTGTAAAAATCCACTTATGTTGTGCAAATGTATTTTGTTTATTTGTTATTAAGCACCACTTCATTAGGCTTAGTTGTATGATAATTTACGTTTGTTAAATCTGTTTTGTTTACTTTAAGAGGCTAAAAGGATTCTTTCCAGACTGTACATCTTTTAACCTGGCTATAGACCTGCTGTTCAGTAAAGGACACTTAGACGGTAAGAATTGTCCAAATAAAATGTATCAAATCGCATGCAAAATTAACTTGCACAATCCTGTTAAATTAAAATAACGAGCCTGAAAATGGTATCACAAAAATGCAATTGATGTGCATTGGCATTTTAAGGCATAGTTTATTTACACTTGTGTTATGTATAAAGATTTCTCCGCACAATAGATTTGTTCTGTCTATTTAACTGTTTAATAAAGAAGAACAGTATGATCAGAGCTGTCAAAAAATGCACTAAGGTCAAGCAAAACATGCAAGAAGACAGCCTTGATCCAGAAGTAGGTCATTTACCACTTTAACCAGTGCTGCCTCTGTGCTATAACGAGGCTGAATTCTGCCTAGCACTATTTGGCACCAGCGCTGTTAGACCATTATCAGACCACAACCATTCACAATGTATACTTAGAATATCATGGAAAAAGTTAATTTCTCTCAGTAATTCCATTTAAAAAGTGAAACTTGTATATTGTACTCATTTATTACACACAGACTGATATATTTCAAGTGTTTATTTCTTTTAATGTGATGATTATAGCTAATAAAAACCCCAAATTCAATATCTCAGAAAATCAGAATATTACTTTAGACCAATAAAAAAGTATGAACATGAAAAGTATGAGCATGTACAACACTCAATACTTAGTTGGGGCTCCTTTTGCACGAATTACTGCAGCGATGTGGCGTGGCATGGAGTCGATCAGTCTGTGGCACTGATGAGCCCAAGTTGCTCTGATGGTGGCCTTCAGCTCTTCTGCATTGTTGGGTCTGGCGTATCGCATCTTATCTCTTCACAATACCCCATAGATTTTCTTTGGGGTTAAGGTCTGGTGTGTTTGCTGGCCAATTAAGAACAGGGATAAGATGGTTCTTATACCCGGTACTTGTAGCTTTGGCATTATGTGCAGGTGCCAAGTCCTGTTGGAAAATGAAATCTGCACCTCCATAAAGTTGGTGAGCATCAGGAAGCATGAACTGCGTTAACCTTGGACCTCAGAAAACACAGTGGGCACAGTGGCACTGTCTCTTGTTCAAAAGTGGCTTGACACAAGGAATGCGACAGCTGAATCCCATGTCTTGTATACATCTGTGTGTGGTGGTTCTTGAAGCACTGACTCCAGCTGCAGTCCAGTCTTTGTGAATCTCCCCCACATTTTTAATGGGTTTTGTTTCACAATCCTCTCCAGAGTGCGGTTATGCCTATTGCTTGTACACTTTTTTTTTTCCTACCACATCTTTTCCTTCCCTTCACCTCTCTGTCAATGTGCTTGGACACAGAGCTCTGTGAACAGCCAGCCTCTTTAGCAATGACCTTTTGTGTCTTGCCCTGCTTGTTCAAGGTGTCAGTGGTCAGCTTTTGGATGACTGTTAATTCAGCAGTCTTCCCCATGATTGTTTAGCCTACAGAACTAGACTGAGAGACCTAGACTGAGATTTTTAAAGACTTTTGGGTTTGGGTTTTGAGTTAATTAGCTAATTAGAGTGTGGCACCAGGTGTCTTCAATATTGAACCTTTTCACAATATTCTACTTTTCTGAGATACTGAATTTGGGGTTTTCATTTGTTGTCAGTTATAATCATCAAATTGAAAGAAATAAACACTTGAAATATATCAGTCTTTGTGTAATGAATACGTATAATACACAGGCATCACTTTTTGAACGAAATTACTGACAAATCATTTTTCATGATATTCTAATTTTATGACCAGAACCTGTATATCACAACATAATTACTGTTACTACTACTTTAGCACCCAGAAGCAATTCCAACACTCCAGTGGTCCATGTCATATTAGGTACTAAAGGGAGTTTCACCATAAGTGCCAGATGTAATGCTCTCATGATTATAGCCATGTACAGAGAATTCAAAAGTAAATTTGTCCACAGGTGCATTGGAGCTGATGTGGGAGATGAAAGCCCAAGGTGTTGCTTTCAACAAGGACACCTTTACCCTGGCATTTGCTACCTGCTACAAGCTAGTATGGCAACTTTGTTGGTTTTATTTGGTATTATTTTGGTCACTAAAATGTGGATTGTGATGTTGGAGGGATGTTTGTTTATTGTTTTTTTTTCAGCAAAATGTGGCTTAATCTCTAACTTACCTATTTATTTATAGAACACCCCGAAGTCATACCAGATCTGCTTGGCTCTGTTAGAGGAAGGTCAGGCGAAAGTCAGCTTTATTCCTAGACATGCTTATTGCATTGCAGTTGCATTTGCCCTCAAGCAGGTATGTCTTTTGCTGTGTAATCAACTGTAATATTATATTAACCACTGCTACTTTTGCAGATGTTATATTACTCAAAGCAGATAAACAAAGGTATAAGAATAATTTAGCAATTACAGGACACCCCAGTTCAAGAGGCACTTCTATATAGTGACGCAATGTATACTGAAACCTGAAAGAACAAAAGAAATTAGAAAATGAAGCATTCTGTGAATAGCATAACAAATTGTAAAGATGTCCAAATAAAATGATGTCAACCTAAATTAATTATCACCATAACATTTTCATGGAAAGTAAAACCTTATTGTTTATGTATATTTCAGGATGACATTGAGCAAGCACAGAGTATCTATTCTCAGATCATGAACACGGATAACAGACTGTGCCAAAACCTAAAAGTAAGTCTGTTTGCATGTATTAAAGTTTGTCATATGTACATACACTTGAAATCATTAAAAAATTTAAGACCTAAAAATGAGTCATTGTTTCTAGTGACATTACAAATTCTTAAAAAATAGTAGTGATCCTAACTGACCTTTAAAAGGGAATGTGTTCTAGGATTAAATGTCAGGGGTTTAAATGAATGTGGCTTAGGTATATATTAAACTGTATGCATAAGGAGTAAAAGAGCAATGCAAACTATTCTTATATATTCTTATATTGATTGCTTCCAGGTACTTTTGCTGGCCATGGCAGGATCGATAAAAGATGCAGTGTCTGTACTCTCAACAGCCTTGTTGTCTGAAAATTTAGTGTTTGTAAAGAAGCCAGACTTCTGCCAGGAAGTGGTGAGACTTAATGTTAATGTAATCACACAGACAAACCAAATGTCATGAGACGGGAACTAATATGGTGTAGGACCCCCTTTAGCCCAGCAAAGTAGAGCAAATTGATGTAGCATTGATTACAGAAGTAGATGAATGATATCTGGTGGGACGTTGAGCCATTCCATCTGTATAGTCATCCACAGATTCATACTATTATTAGGTGTGAATACTTCTCCCCACCACATCCCATTGATGCTAATTTGGGCTCATGTCGGGCAAACATGCAGGCCACACCATTTGGGAACATGTTCATTATCCCACTGGAAAAACTACCATTGGAGGGCATGTGAAGTCAAAACAAGTTTAGGTGGACCCAACCCATACCATGAGAACACATCTCACAACAGTGGAACCACCACCAGCCTGCACAGTGCCTTGTTGACAACTGGGGTCCATGGCTTCATGGGGTGGGCACCACACACTGACGCTAGAATCAGCCCAAAACAATTGGTACCATGACTCATTGGACCACTCTTGCCAGTCCTCTAGAGTCTAGTTAGCAACCTCACAAGCCCAGGTATGGCATTGTCTGGTTGTTCTGACAGTTCTAGCCAGACACCGCTGGACAAGATCATTAAATGGATGGACAATTTGGGAATGGAATGCCCTATCCCTCCTATAGGGTTGGCCAGTGTTCAACCCCATTCACATGATAACACATAAGAACTTACACAGGTGTGGGCATTTCCTGAGGTAATGCCACTTCATAATCAATTTACATACTCCTATCATATGACTTCTTGCATGTCAGTGTATCTGGAAATAAACAACAGAAAGAAAGACATCACCTCTAACATTTGGCTTGTAGTGTTCCCAAGAATGAATGGTTCATAACTGGTATAATAAATACCAATTCTAGCTGTCACTCTATTTCAGATTGATGTGTTGAGAGAGAAAAGTGAAGATGGGCCATGGGAACTGCAAGTTGAGCATCTGGTTAAGCAGCTGCAGCAGGCAGGACAGGTGAACCCACAAAGTTTGGACCACTTGCTGTACCACACTCCGACAGGGAAAAGGACGCTTTTGTCTTTTCTGAAAGAGGGGAACAGAAGGACCACCAGCCGAAGGACACTCAGGCCACTTCTGTCAGAGTAAACATGCATGCAGTGGTCACTGCCACACCTTGAAATTAATAAAATATAAGTAATGCAAAATACAGCTGCATCTGTGCTTGGTATTAACACCATAGTGTTTTTTTAGAAGTGTGAAAAAAAATAGCCACATGTTGGCTATCCAGAAAACCTTGAGATGTTGCAAAGGTTTCTGTAGTATGATATTGTAGGACTTCTGAGTAAAGATTTCTTGTATGTAAATTAATTCTCAAATTGAGAGTAAGATTTTTGTCTTTTCCCCCTGTATTTATATTTTCATAGGCTGCATGTATTATAGTGTATTTAAGATATAATTTTGAAGATGAAGGTGTGTCTGTGCACTGAAATGACTAGGGCATTTCTGTTAAATTAAACAATAATAAATAGTTTTGATTATGTATGAAATTACCTGCAAGTATTATTTGTATTTCCATATTTTGACCCCTTCACTTTTTCTGCAAAATAAATTTTCAGAAACATGTTCTAATCGTTTCTAACTGTAACTTTTAGCTGATCAGTTTTCTTGTGTGGGCCGTAGTGTGGGCAAGAACACAGTAGATTAGTAGAGTGTTTATTTTTACCTATGCCACTGAACATTATTAAAAGGGCAAAAACAACATTAAACTGCAACAAAGACTCTCCAGGAGCTTGGTTCAGCTCAGACCACACACACAACCACATAGGTGTGCCACATTAACTTGCTCGCTTCCCCACACTCCCGCTGCAGTCTCCTGCAAAACCACAGCCCCACTTGCCAAGTACTGCCACCACCTTAAGACAAGGGAGCTATCTTACTAACTTCCGTCTGCCATTCTGCAACCCCATCCTGTATACCACAGTGCAGTTAAACAGCTGTAACAACAGAAACCAAGAATGTTCCACACTGCATCATTCATTCAGTGAATGGAACCACTGCAGGGGAGTGTGGTGTGTATAGACTGTAAATGGGCACCCCAAAGCGTAGTATGAGGACTGCTGTCTAAAGCTCAGACACTTCTCCACAGTGCTATAATTTAGCTCCTGCACTGAGAGATTTCTTTTGATGTAAAACACCAGGCAGTCCTCCCCCTCCAACACCTGCATTAGAATGGCCCCCAGTCCTTTGTCCGACATGTCGATTTGCAACACAAAAGGGAAAGAAATGTTATGGGGATGAAGCAGATAGCTGTTTTAACCTTCCCAAAGGCTTGCTACCACTGGGCTCTATCTGGTGCTCTGTCCTTTTCAGCAATATCAGTCAGCAGGCTGGTGAGGTCTGATTAATTGAATACAAACCTGCCAGCCCCAGAAACTGCCGCAGCCAGCAATTGCAGCAGCCTTATAATATCCAAATGCCTCTGCTCATGACCCAAGTGGAAGCCTACCTTTATCCAGTTGTACACTTGGCTGGATTTGCTGTGAGGTAGGTCCACCTCATAGATTTGAGAACCTGCCCTCACATGCTCCATATGCTGCTCGTAATCATTACAATACTACAGTGTTGCAAATATGCAGTGGCATATATGGGATGTGGGGCCATAATGCCCGGATCAGGCTTTTCACTTTGCCAGCCACATTTCAAAGCCTAAACAGAAGTGTGACACTAAAATGTAACTGAATGGTGTAGACAAAGCAATTCCCTTTGGTAAGAATGGAATCTGCAGATTGCCCATATATACTCAGGAATACTCAGGAACCTGAAAAAGGTAGATTGTTCATGTTTAATAAATCCTTTACTATTAAGTAAAGAAAGTCACATTCACATGAAATAGTGACTTAATTTTAGATAACACTTGACATATTTAATTAAGACACTTCTCCTTGTGAGATTATTTGAATTAAAATGATTTTGCAACATAGTTGAAATTAGAGTAATGGGCTTGAATGGATACATTACATTTACTTTGCTGCCCCCTTGTGGCTCAGCCATTACAACTCTGGCATGGCTCCAGGCCTTACAGATTTAGGATGTCAGGATATGTTTGTAGCAAAAATAGTTGAAAAATACACCTCAGGGTGTTTTATGTCCTTCAGCTTGGCTAGCTAAGTGTACACCACCAAATGGACATACCTAATGCTTTGTATACAGGACACATTTTTTTAGTAATGTCGATAATTACGGACAAAAGATTGGAAAAGGAGGAATTCATCTAACATATTGCTGCCGCATAGGGGAAGACACAACTGCTTCCAGAGCACTGTGTTTACTAGTTAAGTGTTAACATCTACTGAAATAGAAACTAGGTTTTTGTTTGCGCAAAAAAAAAAGTTCAGTATAAAACCAGACTGTGCTCATGCTCTGCTGATCACTGTAACTCTTAAAAGTACTTGGAAGGTGCAAAGTGCACACAACATGGCAGGTACAGCAGCACTACAAAATATGTACAATATACACAAAGCTCTGTAAAACATTTTATTACACTGCTGTCAGGGAAGAGGACACCTTTATTTATCACATGCACAATCAAGTACAGTGACATTCTTCTTTTTCACAGCTTGTTAAGAAGCTGGAGTTTACCTTGCAGTTGTAAACTTGTGTTACAGGAGCCTACGATCACACACTAGCAGGCTCAGGAAGAGCTTCTTCCCTGAAGCTGGAACTATGCACACGGTCACTTTGAAACTCTCATTTCACAGTCATTGCTCTCACGTCATTATCTGGATTAAACACTTTTATGTAGTATGTTGACCCTGTTAGATATACAGTACTGTGCAAAAGTCTTAGGCACCCTATATGGTGTTTAGTATAAATGTTGTTGTAGACATTTATT
>JAOVVF010031767.1:0-12009 GCA_028565595.1 Duopalatinus emarginatus | reverse complement strand
ATTTTTATTTTTTTCTGGCACTTCAGTGTTACCTCACAGACACACTTTGTTATTTTGCAGTCTTGTGCTAGAAAAGAAATCCTCATTATTTTGAACTCAATACCCTATAATGACAAAGCAAGCGAAAACAGAATTTTAGAAATCCACCTGTGGCGAATTCAGTTGATTGGACATGGTTTGGAAAGATACACACCTGTTTTAGTAAAGCCTATCAGAGCAAAAGCTTAAGCCATGAGGAGGTAAGAAGAGCTCAGAGACAGGATTATCTAGAGGCACAGATCTTAGGGAGACTATAAAAACTTTCTGCTGTGCTGAAAGTTCCGAAGAGCACTGTGGCCTCCATAATTCTGGTTTGGAACATATGCTAGAACTGGCCACCCCACCAAACTAAGTAATCAGTGAAGAAGGGCCTTGATAAAAAGAAGTCTTTGCAGATGGCAGAAACTTCCATAAAGGCAACCAGCACTGCACCACTACCACTAATCTGTGCTTTATGGCAGATTGTGCAGACAGAAGCCTCTCCTCAGTTAAAGTTTGCAAAACAGCAGCACATCTTGTGAGAAGCAAGATTCTCTGGTCTGATGAAACCAAGAATGAACTTTCTGGCCTTAATCCTAAGGGTCATATCTGAAGAAAACTAGGCACTGCTCATCATCTGCCCTGTACCACCCCTACAGTGAAGCATGGTGGTGTCAGCATAATGCTGTGGGGTTGTTTTTAAGCAGCTGGGACAAAGAGACTGGTCAGGCTTGAAGGAAAGCTGAATAGAGCAAAATACAAAGATATTCTTAATGAAAACCTGAGGCCAAGGGATTACCTTCTGACCAGACAATGACCCCAAAGCCAAATCAGGTGGCTTTAGGAGTGGCTCAGGGACACCTCTGTGAACGTCCTTGAGTGGTAAAATTTTTCCTTTTCAATAGATTTGCACAATTTGTTTAGCATAAAATTCAGGAGATATTATATTTTATTTATATGCCCCATGCCCCATCTATAGGGGTTACTGTATGGTTTAATAAGTAGGAAAATGATGTTAGCACCTATTAGAGACTTTGGACTGGCTTGTTACACAGCACTCTGCACTTTATCAGAACATCAAAATCATGCAATGTCTCTACTTTGTGCCCAGGCAACTTAACTGCCATCATTTTATGCTATTGAATTAACAAACGCCCAAATTGTTGGTCTATGATCTTTCTCTATAGTATATAATTTACTTTTTTTATGTCTGTGTCATGTTTGTAATGAAAGGATTGTTTTTTGTGATTGGGTCAGTAATTGAACCTGACAGATTGAAACTGGCAAATACTTTTTTTTCAAAGCAACTAACTAATTATAAACCATATTTAATTATTTATAGTGGTCAGAGAGCTTCCTTTACTGTGAGAAAAAAAGGACAAGTTCACGTGACTGCTCAATTCGCCTATCTTTACTATCATGTTGTTGCAGTAGCTCACATTGGCTTCAGATCCCTGAGTAATATCCTCACAGGAACTTGACGAAAACAGCTATGTCCTACTGACAGGAGATGATGACTTTGTGAAAGGGGCTTTGTTCTGGTATCAATAACATAACATACTAGCAACTTTCTCTCTATGACTTTACTTGATTTTTAGCTTTATCTCTTTGTGCCATTCCTGAGTCTATACCAGACTCTGTGCCTTCTATAGACCACTTTTCTATCCCTCTTAATCATTACCTCAACATGCCTATCCACTCCCATGTTATTCTAAGAGCTATAAAAATACCAGTTTTTCTCCTAAACTTACAACAAAACTGTGACCACGATGTCATTCCTCACTGATAGCAATCTTGCCAAATCCTGAACTTACAAGGGTTTTTGAGCATCAGCTGATGGTTACAGCACGTATTGTATCAGGTTTTCTGCTTCATCCAAATTGTTTGTTAACCTCTGTATCTTAATGCATAAATGGGCTCTTTCCAAGTAAGAATTCAACTGGCAGGGTGACTCTTGGTTTAGTCATATGATGTTTTAAATTACATCCTTTCATGGTCAACAGCAAGCATGTCAGACAAAACAAAATAGGTTTGAGGTAATGTTTTCTTTTTATCGAAGACAGAGTTGTATGGAAACTTAACTGTTTAATCCTGGGTTCTATACAGCTAACCTATACACTTTTTTCCAAACTTATGCATTTGGTTGTGAAAAATCTTAAAAAATTAATATTTATTATGAGTCAAACAGCAGAATTGTTTCTGCTTATGCGAACTTTGACATTCCGTAGCTTCTGAGACCATCCATGTGAGCCCCACCCTGGAGAATGTTTGCTCCCCGAAGTTCTGTGTATTGAGTAACAGATGGGCTGTCCTTCCCTTATAACAGGCCAGAATGACGTGCTGCATTGCGGCTAAAGGACTAAAACAAGGCTGCTGTTGTCATGCTCTCTGCACCTATTTATTGGCTGCTGTCCTTGTGTCAAAGGCCAATGCTTGCTCAATTTAATGAGCCAATTCATTATTAAGATGAGTAGTATTAAGCAACGAGTAGTATTACATGTACATCTGTGCAGGCTGCCACATTATCCTAGTGATTTTAACTTTAAACACACAATGTGCACAAGCCGCTATGACTTGTATGACAAAACCTGAAATAGCATGCATACATACACATAAACACGTCAGTCTCTATGTCAGTAAAGCAAGTTTGATAATTGATGTTCTCATTTAAATGCAGATAAACTTCAGATGACATCAAGTCTTGTTCGTAACCGATCAAAACACTGCTTAGTCCAAAATGAGCTCTTCAAAAAAAAAATGTATAATTTGGATTCTGAGAGGTAAATGTGGCTGATGACTGCTGTCCTTGGTTTTTCAATTCTGATTACTGGAAGAAAAAGAAAGATGAAGTAAAAGCATGAAGTGAAACTGAGTTAAATGATTCAGATGGCCTGTGTTAAATCATGCAGGGCTAACCTGGTTACAGTTACTGACCTCTGGCTGGGAAGACTACATGCGTGTCAGTGATTTTCATGATTGTAGAGGGACAGGTACTACATATGTAAGGCAGTATGTGTTGTGGGTGTTAGGGATTGACTGATAATTAAACAGTATTAAAACAGTAAACAGTATTAAAAGAAGATTATCGTTATAAACGGAAAAGGCCACTAATATCTTATTAAATGGTTTATAAAAGTGCATTATTCATAAATTCTCTGCTTTGAAAAGCATCTGAAAAACTGCTAGCTTGGGGAATATAAGTTTTGTGCCAGTGTGCAGAAAGTTTCACATCACAGTGGGCTTTTATGTTGTATATAGAGTACATATAATTCTGAAATACAACAAGCAAAAGAGCAATTTGATTATGTTAAGAGCATATATTATCTTTATTACAGTCAATAGTTATCCCACCTCAGTTTAGTTTACCATTTTCTAAGGATCCAAGATGTATCCTCACCCTGCACCCAGTGTTCCCTGAATAGGCTCCAGATCCAATGCAACCCAAACAAGAATTAAAAGGGTTACTGAAGATAAATAAATGAAAGTATCATCCCTTAATGAATTAATCAAAGATTACACAAATAAGTAAATTCCACATACTTGGAAAAAGCCAGCATCTTAATCTGAGTCAGTGTTTATCTTTGAGGACTGAACTGAATAGAGATACATTTAGTTAAAGGAGGTGTATTATACTAATTTTCAACAAGGTTTCCTGGGGTCTTAATGAAATGCCTGTGGCGTATAAGGGTCAAAATAGATCAAATACCTGCCTAAATCGCTGCTATAGATGCTAAAGGCATGTGTTTAGGCCTACATAAAGTAAATTACTTTTACTTTTGTTTTGTAAAAATAAACACACTTTGATGTTAAAAAAAGGCTAAAAACTAAAAAATATTATTTTTTTCAAGCTGTGGGCAAAGATACTTGTGCAGTGGATGGAGCTATTTAAATAGAGGGGTAGTACTGTATTATTCTAATGAGGTCCCGTTTTACTTAAAAATGTGAGCCAAATCTGAACAGCTTGTTGAATCCCATGATTTCTTATTTTCTTAGGTAGCCCGCACAAAACAAACTGGGTTGTCATATTTCACAATTTGTGGGTGTGTAGGCTCTGCTTTCTAGATACCGCAATGAATGTACACAGAAAATGAAAAACAGTTTTTCATATTATGTCCTGTTTAGAGTAAAATGTAGACATGCTTATAGTCATATTACATAAATAATTGTATTTGGAAAGACGGGGTGAAAAGACACCTGTAGTGTTTGATCCATGTGATATTTTGACCAAAATATATCACAGACATATCATTAAGGAATTGTATTAACTTGTGGGAAATTAGAATAATAATGTCTCCTTTAACTAAATGTTGTATCCATATACAACATTTATATCCATATATAACATATATATCCATATACATTGATGATTGTGATTCTCAAAGATAAGCAGTGAGATGATGGCTCATCCAAACATGTGGAATTTACTCATTCATTCATTCATTTATTATCATGTGGACATGTTTTGTTTTACAGGACAGCACAGTGAATTTACAAGTGTTATTTTATTTATTTGACCTACTGATTTTTATATATATGCTTTTAATTTACCATGGCAATAAAAAGTTGTGATTTACATTTTCTTCACCTTCCTGTTATCTTGACCTGGCTTCTCCTGTGACCTTTCAAATCAGCAAGGCTGTGCAAACGTTCTGTTCAAACTGGAGAGCATTATATATAAAAAATCTCAGGAGATCAGAAGGTCTGAAATATTCAAACCAACCTGTCTGGCACCAGTGACATGAGTATGCATGAATACTTGGAGATATAAATAAATAAGATACATAAATATATCTTTTTAACTTTTTAACAACTGTTTTCATTAAGGTGAGGAAGCTGCTAATATGTTCTTTATGATGTATTTAGCTCCTGGTTTTTGTCCTTATAAGGATATTGATAAACAGGAGTTACAGAATTTACTTAAGGGCAAGAACATATAATTTGACAATACTTGCGATGTTTGCTCTGTCTAACTTTAAAAAAGGGAATTTTCTTTATGGACAGAATACTGGAAGTTGGCAGGTCCACCAGACTTTGTGCTATTGCTAATGCCTGATTATTAGGATCCACCAAAGCCGTTCTTTCTCTCGAAGATGACACATCCTATTGTAACTCTAAGAACATAGCCCTAATGTCATTTCTTCTGTCCTTCTGTCTCTGCTTTTCTATTTGAAGGTGTAGATGCCCTGGATTGAGCCACAAAATAAGGGAGAGAGAAAGAAAGTGTGGACACGACCAAAACTGGACCTTTGTATTGTCTTTAGCACATCTTGTTAAAAACAGAAACAGAATTTCTTCAGCTCTTTAGCTCTGTGGCCACCTTGAAGCTGAGGGGTGTGGTGCAAAGTGGTGTGTGTGTGCATGTAGGGAGTCTCTGGAGAGCCAGGAGAGTGCCCATCAGTCTGAGTCCTCCCACTGTCCACTGTTGCACCATGACCACTGCAGTCCAGCCCAATGAGCTCGTCTTTGAGTTTGCCAGTAATGGCATGGATGAAATCAACCAGGTACCCACCATCACACACAACCACATATTTAACTACGGTACATTTTATAAAATTTTATGTTGATCTTTTTTATGAAATAATCTACTGTAAAGAAGAGAGAAAACATAATATATACACAGTGTCAGAACTTCATACATATTAGGTGGTTAAAAACAATTAGGGAAGATAAAGTTACAATTACCTAGTGTGCATACCCTCATCATCATACAGTTATCATCAAACAGTGGTCATGAACTAAATTATCTGATTAACCTCAAATAAAGATCAGTTGTTTCTATAGGATTTTTCTATCTTGATTTCTTCTGACTGCTAAAGGCATAAGCATAGCATGTTTTGCATAAGTGAGCATTTATATAGGTTTATATTGTCTTTTTCTACTGTCAGGAGTACATTAACATTTTAATATCATAATTTCTATGTGGCAGACTTATGAAGATATAAATGCAGTACAGTGTTATCAATGTCAATGTTTGAACTTGAATGGAAGAAGTTGTATTCTTCAGTGTCTGTTTTTCTCCATAGCAAGACAAAATGGCATCTTTAGTGGGGAGTTTTAGTGGGGAGTCTGTTTTTACCACAAACCATTTCAACTTTCCTTTGCAAGGGATTTGATAGTGGCTCTAAATATTTCTTTCTGTTTTCCAATTGGCTAATTGTTCAAAGTTTAAAGCACTAGCTAAGCTAATTATAGTAGAAGAGCAGGGTTTGCCCACATATGGCTGCGGGACAAAGATTTTTTCTTTCTCTAACAATAAAGCTAGCTAGTTGGGGACAGCACAAAACCCACTGTCACTCACTAATTATTTATGCTGCTTATATTTCTGCTGCGTTTTGGGAGGAAAGCAGGGAAACACGCTGGACAGGTTACCAGCCCATCACAGGCCAGACCCATAAATGCACACACGTTACATCTAGGAACAATTTAGTATCTCCAGTTTACCTGATTCCTTGTTATTTGGACTGTGGGAGGAAATCTGACCTCCTAGTGGAAACCCAAACTGATGAGAGGAGAACATCCAAACTCCACTCAGAAAGAACCCTGGCTGCCGAGGTGAGGATCAAACCCAAATCCTACTTGCTGTGAGGTGACGGAGCTACCCACTGCACTACTGTAAAAAATAAATAAATAATAAACCCAGTGGAACCATGGGTCTCCAGAGCTCTTAAAATGAGAAGACTGCTCTGAGGAATGGTCTTGACCAGGCTGTGGCAAACTTTGAAGAGCAGAAAGCACAGCGGTGGGGAGGTTAAGTGTCTCAAACATCAGTGTCTCAGGTTAAGTGTCTCAAAAGCAGTGCATGGCAGAGTGGTAGCTTGTGACTGAGGACATGCTGTGGGCTTCAGAGTAGCACTCTTTTTGGCTAAACTGTACTTACCTGTATGTAACACCCAGTTCTATTTTTTATGTGTATTTTGCTGTCTATCAGTGAATGATTTCAGCTACATAAATTGTGTTCTGATCTGATCGCATAAAAAAGGTAGATGTCTTTGATATCTGATCTACTGACATGACAAGAGGGTGTGGGAAGGGAAAAAAAGAACTGAGTGCAAAGAGGAGGTGTGACTGTGGTTTCTGTCATGGCTCAAATGGAAAGTGTGAGTTAGGAGTGCTGTGTGTGTGCTTGTGAGGTGAAGATTTCTGAAGAATAGTTTGTTATTCAGAAGACATGGTTTATAATAATTGTGGAAGATGTAGACTTTCAAGACTGGTCGGACAATTTTTAAACGTAACGTTTCCCAGTGGCTTTTAAGCTTATTTTTGTCTTTTGTGTGTTTTTGTGCGTGTGTGCATGTGCGTGTGTGCATGTGCGTGTGTGCGTGCGTGTGTGTGTGTGTGTGTGTGTGTGTGTGAGAGAGAGAGAGAGAGAGTGAGAGAGAGTGAGAGAGAGAGAAGTAGCTCAAGTACAGCAGTTCTATGTTCACTTTATTAGGTTCTGTGGCACACAGATTTCAGGCCTGACCAGCCTGACCTGTTGGTAGTAGAGTCCCTGGGTGTGCTCTTACTATTGTTCTGAAAGAACAACACTCCGCCCTATTCCTGCATACTGCACTATTACACACTTACTGGCATTATATGTGTCCTATTGGAGGGCCATAAATTCTGAAACTTAAATGTTATTAAAATATATTTCAATACAATTTGAGTTCTAAATATGTATGTTAGTATATTTTTATATTTGTACACCGGCTTGCTCATCAGGGATAAAAAATTTTAAAATCCTATAAATGTATAACCCTTTTCATTATTTCTGTAAAGCTGTTTTGGGACAATGTCCATTGCTAAAAGCGCTATACAAGTTTGATGCTCTGACTTGTTAATTCTCAGGTGAATAACATGAGCCTTATCTATGTTAAATAATCGGTATAGACCTGGGCCTCATCATGGCTAGATCTTTTCTGTGCAACCAGCTTGATATTAGAACTGAAGTATATTAGGAATGCGGGACATTGTGTTGCATCAACTAGTCAGATGGACCTTGTGGTTAATGGCTGCTGGAGATGACAGGTAAAGCACATAATTGTTTACAAGAGGGAAAGCTGGTTCATGTTGCCAGTTCAGACAACAGGAACAGGGAACTCGGATATGCAAATATGTGATCCTTATCGACTATTTCTCTTTCACTTGATTTACAGCAAAGAGGAAGCAAACACATTTAAAGCCACATGTTGGCACAGTCTCTTCTCTGCCTAATTTGTAAAGTTAAAAATCATGAAATACTTATTAGCACACATGCACTACTGCTGCATAATCTTACTTAATACCAGACAGGAATAACTTAGTTGGTTTTTGCAGTTAAAATATTGGTGGTACTTCTGTACCTAATATGGAGGACAGAGGATAAATCTCAGACATTGCTTGGATAGAAAGAATTTTTGTCCAAAAGCTTTTTAATTGTATTTGTTTTTCCTGTGCATCACAATTCTTGATGTTTGGTCTGTTGAACTCTCCTACCATCTCCTGGTGGTATAATGCAAATGCATTTATAGTCTACATAATACAGAAGAGAGCTCATTTCTGTTGCAGACATTTGTGCAGGGTTTTCACTTAATAGGTAAGGCAGCCGCATTGTCAACGAAGGGCAGCTGCGTTGACAACGATGTCAATATTTGAAGTTGGACTAAATTTAAATCTTGTGCAGAGCCTCATTTTGTTTTCTCTCTATGGCTCTCTTTGCTGAGCATCTCTGTTTCGCTCTGCTCAGCCCCATCCCACCCACCTTCTCTCTCCCTTTATCTTACACACGCGCACACACACACACAGATGTGCTGAAGGCAAGTAACATGGCGGATTTAGGAGGATTTAGTCTGTGAAAATGTTGTAGGCTACATTTTCATTTACTTTTAAATATATTTCCAGAACATTTAGGTTTGCTTTGTGTAATATGTTCTTAACATGTAGCCTAATTGCACTGTTCTTAAATTACTTTCTTACACATACTGCAGGTCTGTGACTTTATCAAGTCATTTGTCATCTACTTCAGTCTTTATTTTGATAAATAAAAGTTTTTTTGACATCTTGTTTAGTTTTGCTAAAATTGTACACATCATGAAATTTGAATTTAAAGTTCTTTATTTTACACCTGTTTTTTTTTTTTTTGTTCTTTGTTCTTGATTATCTGCACCTGTGTTGAGTTAAGCTTTCTTAGTCACTGCCTTAATTTATGTACTTAAACCCTTTATTTGCTTAATTAAGATGTAATCAGGACACCACCTTGCCTCGAATGATCAAGTGTTTCCTTGAACTGGAACTGAAACGGTCGTTGACTTTGATATTTAGATTCTGCTCTGGACTTTGTTTGCCTGAACTGTTGTATTAAACAACCTGCTCTTGTCCCCAGTGCATGTAACAGTCTACTTAACCCACATGACCACGTCATGGGAGGGGACCAACACCAGCAGCACTTTGCCAGCAGGAAATTCAAGTCAGTCAGCTTACCCAAGCCATGGTAGCGGTGATCACAATGTCACATGCCTCCATGTCAAGCCCCTACTCACAAGTCAGCACACTGCAGGCAGTGCCTCAGAGTGTGCCTTATACTTCACTGATCAGGAAGGTCTCACTGACCAGAGTAAAATCAACCAAATTTTTAGTCTGCTGACTGGTAAATCACTGAAGTGGGAGACATTTGGAATCACTGAGGTGAACCACTTTTATCCTGTGAATTGTTCATTAGCTATTTCCAGCATGGCTCTGATCATGCCACTGAGAGAAAAGGGACTGGGGAGCTTATGTTGTGTCTATAACAGGGGAGCACTGTGCAGCAGAGTATGCGCTGGAATTCAGGACACTGGTGCTGGGCAGCAGGTGGATCAGACCAGTGCTCAAGGCAGCTTTTCACAGATGCCTGAATGCATAGCTGCTCACCAAACCCACTTGCAGTAATGAATCAGCATCACCTGATATGGCCTTAGACCTCACTATCAGGTAGATAGATAGGTAGATCCTACAGCCAAGAGCATTTCCTGACTGAACCAGCCCTGCAGTTCCCTAAACCTATGCAACTAGGGCCAGCAAAGGTGAGTGCAGAGGAGCGAGGACAAAGACAGCAGTTGAGGCTTTAGTGTCTCCTTCTTCCTTCCTTGTTCAGTGCACCAAATACAGATGGTGTGATGGAAGTAGCCATATCCTTTGCAACTGCTTCCATCAACCCTAGAGCAACTTTGCGGTGCGACCGTGGTTACTAAGCTAGGTCTAAGGAGCACATACAATCTGTTCAGGATTTGCCTAGGAGATAAATGGAAAATGACTTGCAGCTCTTTTTCTGGACATCACAGTCAAAGCCATAGTGCTTCATGATGTACAATGCAATATGCAGAGAAAATATGTCATTGCCAACATTCCAATTCAATTTTATTTGTATAGCGCTTTTAACAATGGACATTGTTAAAGCAGCTTTACAGAAAATAATGAAAAGGGTTATACATTTATAGAATTATTAGAAATTTTATCCCTAATAAGCAAGCCGATGGTGACAGTGGCATGCAAAAACTCCCTGAGATGACAAAAGGAAAAAACCTTGAGAGGAACCATAAGGGACCCCATCCTCATTTGGGTGACACAGATGTGTGAAAATAAACAAACACAAAAACAAAAGTGCAGGTAGCCAAAGAACATTGATGACATCATTGATGCCATGCAGGAAGAACACATGCAACATGTACGTCGTGTAGTGTTCACTCCTCTGGTCAGCATTTGGTTATGAGTAGTTCACCCCCACTTGTATGGAGAGTCAGGCCGGACAGCTAAGGAACCCACGTTACTGTGCCAAGCTGGGCACCCTCTTAAGATGTTGCCAGTGAACAATGCACACTTTTGAGGAACTCGGAATCGACCAGGTCCGGGTACAATAACTTCCAACTAAAAAGACAGCTACAATGGGGACTCATAGGATCAAGCTACGCAGCGAACCAGAGGACTCTCAGAAACAGGGATTCAACAAATTGGATCAAATTCAATTAGATCTATCAACCTTCTTATTGATAATTGATCAATTAGTTAATATATTGGTTTATTAATTGATTCCTTAATTAAAATAATCAGCATAAGAAAGCTTTAAAGAGACGGTTGATGCTAATCATGTTAAATATAACTTAAGGTAGGACTTTACTTTCCAACACACTCAACAATACCTACAACAACCATCAGAGTCCTCCATACAATATTCTATCAGGAGCGGATTATTACTTCCTATTCCTGTAAACGTAGTAGTTAGTTAACTCGCACAAACTTAATTCGCGGTCATATCATACGGCTATACATAACCTCTTATCACTGAAGCGTGGCCGGTCGGAGCCGGGAGTGACCCGGTCTCAGGACCAACAGAGGGGCCGGTATATGAGTTTTAATCTCCGGACTCTGCGGCAGATTAAATCATATCCGGGACACATGCCAGCTTCGGGAATTTCGCCTAACTGGGGTGTCGAAGGCCTATACATGAGTGTTAGGGACGCTAAGTATGCAATTAAGCAAAGTTACAATGGTACCTTTAAATTTAACGGTAACCTTTAAATTCAGCGCGGTGGCGCACAACACAAACTCAGAGCTGAGTATACAGCGATTCAGCTCAGTAATCCCGCACTGTGGCGGTCAGTAACTTTAAACAGAGTGATTAACTCAGTTATTCACGCATGGCAGCGGGCAGAAACTTATACACATAAGTTTTAATGTAGACCTCACTACAGTAAAAGTCACTCTTTAAGCACAGATTAACTTAATAATTCACGCACAGTGGCGGGAAGTTGCAACACACTTCTTTGTTTCACATTAAGTTTCATTCATTGACTTCACAAGAATAAAACATTTAACACATAACACGATTGACAATGCTCACACTCAAACAGTAACTGTAACTGTTAATGCCACGTAATTTATCCAAGTTAAATTTTGGTTGCTAAGATAAGCGGAAGTTGCGTTATCACTGTTACACCCCGGCGGAAGTTAGCACGCAATGCTAAAGGAATGCTAGCAGGCTAAGTAAGTTAGCAGGCT
>JAOVVF010031766.1:0-12010 GCA_028565595.1 Duopalatinus emarginatus | reverse complement strand
CATTAATGTAATAATGTTATGAATAAAATAGTTTTTTTTTCTCATTTCATTTAGAATAATGTGTCATACAGAGCTAATTTCTCCCCTGTCCTACCTGACTAAATAAAGATTCAGCTGTCTGCCAGAATCAAGTAAATAAGTCATTTTAGCTGTGTTTATATTTGAACCAGATTTACTTGCAGAAGGAATTAAATATCAGTTTCTTTAAATATTCTTCAGTTAAAAACTCATAAGTAATAACTTCTTGATGTTTTCACTTCTGTTAACAATTTCTTTTTTACAGCATAAAACAGAAAACACAGTAAAGATAAAATAAGAAAAAAGCCCAGGAGTAGCTGAAAGAGTGTAGTTCCACCATCATCTGCAAACAAACAAATAGATTTTCTTTGTCATTTAGTGTCATTTAATAGTCAGTAAACATCTTTTAATATGTTTTCAATTATTTTTTGTTATTAATATTTAAAAAGATTTTTTAAAATAATCACTTACCTACATCTTCTTGTATTTGGGAGGAGGATAAAAAGAAAAGAAATTCATGAACACTTTTAAACCCTTTTTTTCCAACAATTAATATAAAACATATATAGATCAGGAGCATTTACAGGCCAAGAACACAGAAAATGTAGTCCAGTGTTTCCGCTGATCTTCTGATCTCTGTATTGATTTTATCCCTCCCACAATGACATCCTCACATTGTTTTTTTTTGTTGGTTAGCCCTTATCAATTACATTAATCCATCTCATGCCTGTCAGCTCTACAGTCACACAGAGCACTAGTCAAGAGCCTACAGCCTCGGACCCTACTTCCCAGAATCCAAAGCCTCCAGACACAATGGCCATGCCCATGTCTGACTTTCCAGTTTCTACCCATTCTTAGTCCCCTGAGTTCTTGTCATGTTTATTCCCTACTGTGTTGTGTACCCTAATTAGGTTCATGGTTTTCTCCTGCCATTGTTTAATGTATTAAAGCCCTTTTGTTTTCAGTGTTACTTTGTGAAATATTTGGATGCCACACTGCCACCTACCAAGCTGTTTATTCAGTCTGTATTTTGTACAACTATATTCTGGAAACGTGGTCCCATGTTTTTGACCTTGACTCTTGCTTTGCCTAATTCAGCCTGCTTGAGAATCACATGATCTTGCCCCTGGCTTCACTTTTAAACTGTATTTGGATTTTTTTTTGCCTTGATTGACTGTTTATAAAACAACCTGCATTTGTGTCCTACTCCTGCCTCACTGAATCTGTGTCTACATATACAGTAAATCTCATAGAATACTGAGCCAACTGCAATAGACACAGCAGGTACAAGTCCATTTCAGGTGGTGATCAATACTCAAGGCTGGCTTATTGGTGAGCATCAACACTGCCTGTCCCAGTTTGATGCAAGGGTAGACCCAAGTAGTGGCTGATTCACTGATCAGGAGGGGTTTGCTGATCTGTCCAGAATCACCTAGGTAATCTGATTATTGACTGGGAAAGCATTTGAAGTGGGCCTGTGCAGTTTGGTTCTGGGAAGGTAGATACTACAGACTTATGAAACCTTTATACTGTGAGTTTTTGCTCACAGTAATTAAGGCAAAAGGATCAAGGAACTGTTAATTTGTGTCGCTTACGGGATGTGCTGGACAGCGGAAAATGTCTTTACATGGCGCTGGCAGCGGATAGCAGATGGAACTAGCCATAGCCGAGACCCACATGAAAAAACTGGGAAGAATTTGTACAGAACTCCTTACGATAATCTGGCACCCAATTATTTTTCATTGGTTTCTAATGTACCAGCCAGACTTCTAACCTTAGAAAACCACTGATACTACAGCACCAACAGTGGATAAGTTTTTACAGTAACATGAACAAGTGTGGGATTCAGCACATCAGCATTTGAAAGTGATCCTGCTACCACCGAGCCTCCAGAGCCCCAATATGTGGAAGGACAACCAGCATATAGTGTTAAGGAGTTAAATTGCCCTAATGTGCTAAAGAGCATCTACTCCTACACCATGACAAGCATCCTAATGTGAAGCAGTACTTCCTGCTGGTTTGGAAATGGCACCAACCAGAGGGTGGGGCAATTACCTGAGTGCACCATCCACACTGAGCTTCCTGAACTGTAGCCTATCTACTCAAGCAGGGCTGTACCAAGGCTATGATGATAATAAAGGACTTCAGCCATCTGAACAATATGAGGAGGATGAGGAGGAGCTTCATCCCACAGGCTATTCGAACCACTAACTAGGACAACACCTAGGACTAGGTTGGATTTGTTTCACCCACCCACACCTCCAAATTCCTATCAATATTCCTCTATTATCAGTAATGGATGCACTTTACTCTACTTTCTGTAATTTATCTTTTATTCTCTTTATATATCGTTTTTAAATCGCTTCTCATACTAAGATCCCAAAGTCATCAAAATGAAAATTTTTAAGCAGGCTTTTTTTTAAAGTATATTAAAATTAAAACACTTACCATAAACTTTGAGTTCGGCTCTCTGGATAAAACGATTGCTAAAGCTATTTCTGTGTTTTACAAGCAGGTAGCTGTAATAAACTCCAGCATCACTGATCCACACATTCTTCAGCACCAAAGAACAGTTCCTCTTAAGCAGCTGCTTCTCGGGAACATCCACTCGACCTTTATATCTTTCACCTTGGTATAAATCTCTTCTTGTTCTTTCAAACACAACAGCAAAATCATTGCGCCACTGAACATACACTGTCGGCTCGGTCGTGTTACTGACTTCGCAGGGCAGGACAGCTGTGGAACCCGCTTGAGCATATATGACCTGAGAATCTGCAGAGAGTTAAACATCTAGATTACTTATGGGAGCTACGAGGCAATTCTGAGGAATCATCTGTCTACTCACCAAGAGAGCTGATCAGCCATGTGAGGTAAATATAGAGGAAGGTCACGCTGCCCATCAGTCCCTGACGTTTTAGAGGTGGGTGCAGACTTTCTAAAACAAAAACTCAGACTATAACATATGAGGAAGACTCAATGCCAGACAAAAAGCAATCACATTGTCACATATTTGAAAGAAATGCATATATTTGAAAGTGAACTATTTGCCTACTGTGCTTGCACACAGAAGAATGTGACCTCCGCATTTAACCCCCATCCGTGCAGTGAAACACACGCACACACCAGTGAACACTAGGGGGCAGTGAACACACTTGCCCAGAGCAGGGGGAAGCCCCAAACCACGGCGCCCAGGGAGCAGTTGGGGGAGTTAGGTGTCTTGCTCAAGGGCACCTTAGTCGTGTCTTGCCCTGGGTGGGGATCAAACCCACAACCTCCCGGCCAAGAGACCGGTTCCCTAACCACTAGGCCACATATAATGTTATACAGCAACTTTTATACAGTGAACTATTCTGTAAATAGCTTGTGCTGGTCAATGTGTGCAGAGGATAAAGAAGGGGAAACTGTGACGATAGATTGCTAACAATAATTCACCAGCACATTTTTGGTAGCAAATATAAAAATATTTTTTCCGCCAGAATAACGTTGTGTCCATGTGTGTACAGTGGATATAAAAGGTCTACAGACCTTTATTTTCATAGTGAAATAATCAAATGAAAAACAGTCTCCCTAAAATAATACTTGACTTGTTTAGGTTTTCCCACAAGTAATATTCCATTTCTTTTTCAAGTTTCTACCAGTCACCTGAAATTCTCACCTTGATAAACACTCCAGTTTTGACTTAAGAAAAACAGCCCTAAAGCATAATGCTGCCACCACCATGCTTCTCTGTGGGTATGGTGAACATTTGCTGATGTACTTTCTTTGCACCTAAACATATCTTTTGGAATTTGTCTTATCAGATCATGACATATTGTGCCACATGGTTTTGTGGTGATTCCGTTGGGTTTTAATCATTTTTGTGAGAAAGCGCTTAAGCCCAGTAACTCTACCCCAAAGCCCAGACATGCAAAACATGGTGTTTACATTTACATTTGTGGCATTTGGCAGACGCTCGTATCCAGAGCGACTTACACGTATTTACGAGTACTTACTGGTATTACAGGTAGGCCAACATAGTTTTAAGGGTCTTGCCCAAGGACCCTTATTGGTGTAGCACAGACTTATGTCACTTTAAAGCCAAATCTACTAGTTAATGTAACTCCCTTTTGGACTGCATTCCACTTGCACCAGTATCTTGTAGTCATGGCACACTTGACGTACAGTCACTGTCCAGTCACAGGCCTAAGCTGGACTCTATGACATGGACTCGTATATTATTTTTAAAAAGGGGGAGATGTTGTAAAGTATGTAAAGTATTGTTGAACCCTTAACCTTTAGGCCTAATTGCTTATGAATTATTTAAATATGTCTGTATAACATTTAAAGGATCAAAACAGTTTGTGTGCCGTAAGACTTAAAGCCCCAGGCTGTCTCCAAGGTGAGATTCTGGATTAACAAGACCTGCATATGACCTATACAGTATTACTGTAGCTACAAAAAGTAAATAATTACACTCTGTTTATTATAAAACAAATTAAATTCACGAAAACACAAATAGAAAATATAAATGCCACTAAAAAGGACAATGGGAAATATTGTTGAGTGGAGTTTTAAGAGCGGAAATTAAAGAACAGCTGTAATTAAAAAAACTAAAAAGCTTTCACTACACCAATACTTCCAAACAGACGGATTAATAAACTATAATGGATTTTTCAAAAAAATATCCGTGGCACTGCTTCTCTGTCAACCAGTCAGCAGCAAAGTTCAAACCTAACCTGTTCTGAAAACCAGTTTCTCACCAGCTATACTCAAATCCTATTTAGTTACAAATAGTCCAGTCTTACCTTGGTGCGAAAAGATCATTTTCTGTTGTGTTGCAGAGAATAGTATCAAAAAGTTTTTACAGGAATAAAAGTCATATCTACCTGCCACACTAGTCTACAATACCACAGAACTGCTGTGTTTAAAGCAGGTAGATAAAGGCGGAGTTATAAAGGGGGTGTGGCCAGTCTGTTCAACTACATCATTAACCTCATTTCTTTTTCCTGTACTCTAATTAGAGGATTCATTTCAAGGTGGAGGTCAATTTTCAGTGCATATTTTGATATACTTCAGTGTCCCCTGTCAAAACAAGTGACAGAATAATCAGAGATGCAACATTACAACCTATAGCTAATGCTTTCAGTACAGTTACTAAAACAATAAACCATCAATGTCAATATATCAAAGCAACATCAGTGTTGTAGTGAACACACTATCTACTCACTCTTCACACCTTTAGCACATTATTCTGTTGTCTTGTTAGCGTGTGTGTGTGTGTGTGTGTGTGTGTGTGTGTGCATGTTTGTAACCTATATAAAATCCCCCCAAAAAACTAACATTTCCAGTTTTTCCAGTACATTACTACACACACACACACACACACACACACACACACACACACACACACACACACTGTATGTGAACATTGTAGTTGTAGAGTGTAGTTGAGTGTGTTTATTTTCTGTTTTAAGGTCTTGTGTACTTTGGCTTAGTTTTGCCCTGAGGGATAAACAAAGTGCACCTGTCCCTCTACAGATTTACAGCAGTTAGCAGCCAACCGTACCCAGAATGGCCAATGTGGAGTCACCTCCACCGGAAAGGCCAAAGTGGATGTACCTCAAAGTGATGCAGATGTATGCTGTGTACATGCTGTGTTGCGATAGTGCATAGAGAACTATGGTTAAGTAACCGGTCTTGTGACCGGAAGGTCGCGGGTTTGATCCCCGCCCAGGGCAAGACACGACTGAGGTGCCCTTAAGCAAGGCACCAAACTCCACTAACTGCTCCCTGGGCGCCATGGTTTGGGGCTGCCCCCCGCCCTGGGCAAGTGTGTTCACTGTCCCCTAGTGTTCACTGGTGTGTGTGTGTGTGTGTGTGTGTTTCACTGCACGGATGGGTTAAATGCGGAGGTCACATTCCTCTGTGTGCAAACACAGTAGACAAATAGTTCACTTTCATCTTCATCATCATCATAGAGACAACATGGAACTAGTTGTTAAGTTGAGTAGGTTAAATTGGGTTCAGTAAGCAGAAGGGGAGTGGGTTTGGGATGCCGGAGTTCACTGATGAGCTTTCTGAAGGTGTCCTGGTCTTAATTCAACTAAACCCAAGGAAGGTGCCTACTTGTTCACCCCTGTGAAGAGCTTGTGAGCTTCTGGATGTTTAGAGTGTGGGTAGTAGGTAATGGAGTTGCCCCGATGTGCCCTATGTGTGCAGGATTCTTGTCACTTCATCCCGCATTATTTCACTAATAGTGCCTTATAGAGCTACACCAATGTCACATGTAGTGTCATATGTCACATGTTTCTCCAAAGACATCATCTCCATGGATTATAGGTTCATTTCAAGCATGTTCAGTTCTCCAAGTAAACTTCTCGTAGATGTTCTGTTACATGCTTTGTAAACTGTTTGGCTTCTGCAGTTGAATAAAATTAAGACAATGTGAAGAAATTCTACAGAAACTGCTGAAATTTATTTATTCTTAATCAGAATCACATCATTAATGACAGCTCTATGATGCTAAGTTTTAAATGTGAGCTTGAATGTGATTGGTTCATTCTGAGCAGAGTCACATGACTACTATAATATTATATCTGTGCAGCAATATGTTTTTTTTTTTTACTTCTCCCCTAAAAATATGTATTAAAATTTGCCTGTATCTGTCTGTCTGTCTGCCAGTCATCAGCCAGTCTGTCAGTTGACCTGCTCTGTCACATGTTCAGCCACCGAACATGTAATACCTCGTGGTCAGCTTCTCTATTACATCCATCATGCAGATCAGTCATGTGATCTTAAGTGGAAGTCAAGCAGGAATGCTCCTGTCATAAACAAGAGAAAGAGGAAGGGAAAGTGAATGAAGTTAAAGATCAAGGCACAGCAGGAGTAGTAGACATAATCAGAGTTAATTCACCATTAGAGCCTGTTTAGAGTTTTCAGAAACTGTGAGGCTGAAGCCAGGAGTTCTGTCCAAGACCTGTTCACTGGAGAAGTGGGATGATTCACAGCTGCTGCTGGAGTGAGTAGAATATAAATGTTCATCAGGAAAACTAAATCAGGGAATGAAAATCATCAGCTGATTATCAGAACTGAAATCAGTAAATCATGTGTTAGTATAATATTTTAACACACAAAGCCAGAAAACATGTTAAAAACTAATGATTTCTAATTTGTTTGTGTGAAATTGCTTTTTTGTCATTGAGGTAATGATATGTGCATAAAAACAAACCAAACAGTGAAACAAAGACTGCTGAGCTTTGATTATTAAATAATCAAATATTAAATATATTATATATAATTAAATATAAAAAAACCCCAAAAAATCTACCTTTAGTATCTTATTCGAAATATCTTACATATATTTTAAGACTCTCATACTGACCCTGGTAAAATACACCTGCATTATTGTTTCGAGATTAAGACTTTAAAAAAGTCCAAATATTAGTGAGTTGCATGTACGGCTCAGTTTACTGACCCAGAATCTGATTTATTTGACCTGGTGTTCCTTTTTTTACTCAGGTCAGTCCACAGGCTGCTAATGTCTGAAAAATTAGCACTCAGGTGTGTAAAGTGCTGCTGCCAGTCAGTACTGTAATGTAATAACTATATGCATCTTAAAACTCCTGTTGCAAATGGGCAACCTGTGGAATGGTGAGAGATGCCACAGGGAACTTAGGCAGTAATATTAACACTCCTATAGTTGGGCACCTTTGGTATACAGCTGGACTGGTTCTTGCACCTGCAGCAAATTGTCCTGTGTTAGTTAATGAAAGTTGAAAGAGAGGTATTTTGCCTTACTTTGTTTGCACACAGAAGGAATGTGACCTCCGCATTTAACTAATCCGTGCAGTGAAACACACACACCGGTGAACACACTTGCCTAGGGGGCAGCCCCAAACCACGGCACCCAGGGAGCAGTTAGGGGAGTTAGGTGCCTTGCTCAAGGGCACCTCAGTTGTGTCTTGCCCTGGGTGGGGATCGAACCCACAACCTTCTGGTCACAAGACCAGTTCTCTAACCACTAGGCTGCCCCAGTATAAAGTAGTAGTAGTAGGCTGCTGTAGTATAAAGTTGCCCCAGTGTGTGAAGCTCTGCTCTCAGGTCAAGAATGTACTAAAATTTATTTTTACTGTTAGAAGACACCTCCTCCCTGGTTTCTCCTTATGCAGTTCATTCTGTTGACTAGATGAGGTCCATAGTGGGTGTAATAATACTTTTTGAGGTGGTTGACGATATCACCAGCTAACATTTGCAGCCGTGGCCTAGTGGTTAGGGAACGTGACCGGAAAGTTGCGGGTTCGATCCCTGCCAAGGGCAAGACACATTGAGGTGCCCTTGAGCAAGGCACCTAACTCCCCAACTGCTCCCCAGGTGCTGTGGTTTGGGGCTTCCCCCTGATCTGGGCCAGTGTGTACACTGCCCCCTTGTGTTTACTGGTATGTTTGTGTGTTTCACTGTATGGATGGGTTAAACGCAGAGGTCACGTTCCTTTGTGTGCAAGCACAGTAGGCAAATTGTTCACTTTCCTCTATTCTGCACACTAATATGCTGCATCAGCAATAAAAGCAAGCCATTGGACGAAATAATGTTTTGTCGTCTCTTGAGTGAACCGTCAGATTATGTTGACCTGCCTGAAACATTATTTCCTGAAGACTCCTTGGGACCAACAACTGGGTCATTTCCACTTTTGTTTAAGTGTCCTGTGTCACTCAGTATAACTCGTCTTTAATGACGGAAAAACAGGACTGGGTGAGAGCAACATTCGGCTGGATTACTCTTCATTTGTTGAAGGTATTCTTCAGGATCTCTTCACATAACTGCTCCTCTGCGATACCTACAGCAGAAACCATCAGTGTAGACAACATCAGCCCTGGCACTGCCTCCTCAGCCAAATCTATACCCAGAATAGGATCATGACAGGCATCCATGAACATATGTGAATATCTCCTTACACACACTGCACTGTTCATGCGTTGCCCAAAGACTCGCACTGAATCAGGCTTGAGTGGGTGGAAGTCTGGTTACACCAAGGCCTGATGTGTACACCTTTGGATACGTTCCCACCTTCCTGCAGAACCCCTGATGTTGGAAATGTCTGGCTTTTCTGTGATATTTAGTGGAAATATAGTGAAGCTCATCAAAACAGCTAAGGGGATTAAATCCATATTAATGGACATATTAAAGACAAATAAGTGTGATGATTGTCCATATACTTCTGGCCATGTAGTGTAATTTTTTTAAATTCAAATTTCACATGTGATATTAAAGCTATTAAAATCTGTTTTGATTTAGAAAATGTGCTCCGAAGACTGTTTTGGGAAACTTCTTTCCTTTGTATTTACATCTTGGCTTGCTAATGGTGTTGGTAAGATGCTGATGTCAATAAACAAGACACAATATGAGAAATAAGAAAGAGCATTTTTTACGCATGGCTAAATGTCCATTTTGTTTTTGTCTTCTCTGTCTCTGTCTGCAGATTCTCAGAACGTAACTGCCCGAGTGGGTTCCACAGTTGTCCTGCCGTGTGTATTTAACATCACCTCTGTCCCACGCGTGTATGTTCAGTGGTTCACTGATAAAAAGGTGGTGTTTGCACGGGAGTGTAAGAAGACATATCAGGGTGAGGGATATGAGGGCCGTGTGGACATTCCTGAGGACGAGCTGCATAAAGGAAACTGTTCTCTGGTGTTGAAGAATGTCAGTGTTGCAGATGCAGGACACTACCGATGCATTCTGAGTTTTTTTCAGAGTGTTCAGCTCTCAGTCATTGGTAAGTCTCCATAAAAGATAACTATCACTACTCTCAGAGCTGCTGTTATAGAAAAAAATAAATCAACAACATGGTGAAAAGAGTCATATTGGATTAGTAACTTTCTCACAGCTAGCTATTTTTGTTATTTTGGCCTGTATGCTATTTTATTTTATTTTTTTTACAATACTTTTCTATTTGTTTTTTTTTCATGATCCCTGTGTTCAAAGAAACTCCTAAAAAGCCCACTGTCACAGGTGAGCAGCATACTTCACAAAAAACTGAAATTCTACAAAACTAAATATTTAGCATTAAACCAACTCTGAGTTTAAGGTTTAACACAACACCATTTTGTATTAAACAATTGAGCTTAGTAGACTTTTTAAAAAAGGCTGAAAATAAATTAGTTATTTAATTTAAAGCACACCATCTGTTATGTTATTTGTAAAATTTTTATTAATTTAGTTAATTTATATAGTATAATTTTATATGTAAATATTCATTTTATATTCAGATATTTACCAGTGTTGTATTTTTAAATTTAATATTTATGTATTTATTTATTGAGCAATTACATATAAAGTATTAAAATAATTACATATTTATTTCTGTTAATCCTGAAGTGACTCTCTACAGAAATGAAAGTATTTAAATATTATTTATGAAATTGGTTATAACTTCTTAATTACTTAATTTTAATGATCCAAACAAAATTTAAAAAACATATTTATTTATTTATTTATTTATTATTTCTGGTATTTTATTCTCATTTTACTCACAGTAAATTTTCTCTCTAACTCCGATAGAGAATGTCGGTGGACAGTAATTTTCATGCCACAGCTTTTTAATTGGATGAAAGTCTGGGCTTGGACTCAGCTACTCCAAAATCATGAACCTTCCTCTCAAAACATTTTTTTGTAGTTTTTGACATAAATGTCTGTAACAGTTTCTCAACAGTTTTATGTTATATATTGTTATATTTGGCTCCATCCATGTTACCTGTGGTGACAAGCGTCTGCTGGTCATCTACTGAGAATCAGCCCCAGAGCCCCTTTCTTCACCATATGGTGTTACCTGGGCTGTAGTTGGTTTGGGGGCACCTAGTGGGCCAAAGGCGAACGTCAAGGATACCAAGAGATTACAAAGTCTTTTAGACACGTTTCTTGTTACTGTCTGGGTTCTGCTAATCTGCTAATTGTTCCATTTTGTTATAATGGATTTTACAGAAATCCTTCGAGATTTTAACTTTGCCAGTGTTTTATTAAACTCCAAACTACAAACTTCAGTTATGAGCAGTTCCTGTCTTCATGAACAAAACATTATTCTGACCCGCGCTGCAAGAGCTTTCAATGTCTGGACACCAGTGGATTCAAAAATACTCATTACTTACAGTTATGCAGTTTTCAGACATTTCTATGTGGTTTGAAGTATCTAAGAACATCTGAATGCTTTATTACATATTAGTTCTGTAGTGAGTCACTCCAAAATAAGCAGAAAAAAACAAAAATTTACCATTTTAATTTACTTAAATGATGATGAGATGAGTGAATACTTTCTAGAGGGGAAAGCTTTTTTAATTACTTTTTAATATCTTTTTTTTCTCCCTCCAGATGACGCTGGAATGAAGTCTCCTGATCCACTGGTGATGGTCTTGTCCTGTCTCTCGTTTTTACTCTTTCATGTCTTAAAAGGGGAGTTAAAATAATCACAGCTGCACATGTAGTGAAAACTCAGACTTTTTCTTTTTAAGGTTTACAGTATTATACCGTCATGTACTGATTTACCAAGCTAATGAAGTAGAGGACTAGTACAGGGTTTAAAAAAAAAAAAAAGATTGTAAGTATTAGGTCTTGTGTATGCTGCATTCAATGAATTGTTTTTATTGTATTTCAGATTATTATTTTTTTACTCATACTCAATAACAAATGCCAAAAAAAAAGAAAAATAGAATGAAAGAATGATTAACTTTTGATCCTGTAACAGGTGGAAAAGATGTGAATTGGATTTTGAAGAGATTTTTCAGTACTGTGTTTACATATAAAGAGAGTTTATATTTTCAGAATTTTTATATTTATTGTGTGTAATATTTATTATATTTGCACATAACAGATTTTTAATTAGTTTAAAGTTTCTAGGTATTTATTGCTATTGTACCAAAAACAAATGAATGCAACATGCACAAGCAGTGAATAATAATAATAGTAATAATAATAATAATAATAATAATAATAATAATAATAATAATAATAATAATAATAATAATAA
>JAOVVF010031765.1:0-12011 GCA_028565595.1 Duopalatinus emarginatus | reverse complement strand
CTGATCTAATCTGATGTGCCCAAGCCAGATACCTGACATCTTTTCTTGGATGAGCGGGGGCTTTCCTGCCGAAGCACAGATCGCTACTGAACTGGGCGCGTAATGAAAGGCGGGGAAAACCCCGGGTGGGCGACTCGCCGGGCTTGCAACAGCGGTCAAGTCCACCAAACGGGAGCGTGCTAATGATGTCATCTGCACCAAAACAACAGGATTTCATTATGGGATTTGTAGTATTAGCAATGAATGCGCTGTTACAGCGACGCCGCCGCTGTATTATACCGGCGGGCCAGCTCCAATAGTAATTTGATATTGCCTTGTGGGCCAAATATAATTACACTGCGGGCCAAATTTTGCATTGAGGACATTGCTTAGGACATTGACTAAGAACAGCATTGTATAAGTTGTTAAACATAAGGCTGAGATTATGAGTCTATCTCAAAACCTAGCTCTAGTTAAACCAGGGGTCTGCAACACGCGGCTCCAGAAACTTTTACAGCCTTCTTGTCGCTCTAGATGTCGTCTAGATGCCTTTCTCAAGTCTTGGCAGCTGCTGGGCTTGAGTCTGAGACCCTCTGGTCCTAAGGCAGGTTCCTTAACCACATGGCTACAGCTTAAACGCTGCTAATTCATCAACTTTTAACCCTGAAGACTGGCACATAGACTGCTGGTCACACAGTAGTGAGTAGCTAACAAAAAGGCAAAGATGGACATCGACAGTCATAGACGAATGAACAATTATTAACATTTATAAACACTCCTGATGGACAACTGATACATTTAATTACAAAAAGATTTTATCAAACACTAAAAGATTAAACGTTAAAGTCAATTTCTCCTTCGCCAGCTCCTTGTTCAAATTTTCCCGTTTCACCTAAAATGGCGCCAGAATGTGACTGCTGTTCCATTTAAGGTGGAACAGGAAAAGCTTAATAAAAAGTTGAAACTGTTCTACTTTTGTGGAAAAGTATCCTGTCAGAAATGAGAGAAAAGCAGCTACAGCTGAGGTAAAGTTTAAGTAGAACTAAGTTAGTCTGCAATTTTATCTATATTATATTTTTTAGCCTATATTAGGACATAAGGACATATTAAGATCATAATTATATCCCAGGTTCGAACCTCATAACAGACAAGACCTGAGTGAAGTCTCAACTTGAGCAAGGCACCAAGGACACTGACTATAAGGGGCTAAACACTGCTTTGGGTAAGTGCGCTCACTGCCCCCTAGTGTTCACTAATATGTATGTGTGCATTTCACTGAACAGATGGGTCGAATGTGAAGATCAATTCCTCTCACATAAAAAAATAGGCATCAAATGCTTCCAATGTGGTTTGATTGTTGGAGACTGGAGACTAGCTAGACTAGTAAGACTTACTTACTAATCCAAAGATCTTATAATATATAGAGCTAAACCACTCTGTGGAAAATGAATGATGAAACCTGTAACGGCCAAGATGGCGACTGCTTTAATAAGTTCCGTCCTTTAATAAAAATCACCATATTAGTTAAGGTGTGAATAGGTGAATAGGATATGGGTCTATCAAGTCTTAGCTCCCGTTATGGACCAGACGAAGCCAGACAAACATAAAATATCTTATTTTTCAGCGTTATATTAATCCAAGAGCAAAGGTTAGGTACGACATTTTCATCAGATTTTACCAGTGATTTCGAACATGTATTGTTATCGGTAAGTAATATTTCAGTTTTTAGAGAAATAGACGTCTCCCCATTCAGAGAGACAGGAGTTTGGTCTTGTATGGCTCAAAATAACTGCACGGAGGTGTTACCAAAAATGTCAGGCGACTTTACAGACTGACTTTGACTACGCTAACCGAGTGAGCCTCAAGCCATTCAACCCTGCTAGCATGCCAGCTAACATCTTTTTTCATGTACTGATAACGGTAAAATTGTAAAATACATTTTAAGTAAATTACACACGTACACCTTTTTAAAAACAAATCCGCCACATTAAACATTTCTGTGAGAGAAGTTATGCGGTAATGAATGCTGGAATCGCCTTCGCGGCTGAGGCAACACGCGGAGCTCCATCAGTATTCGGTCAGAATAGCGTATCTCATTAGGCAGCAATTTGGAGGCAGCTAAGAATTGAGATTGCTACTGTTTCGGGGATGTGCGTAGTATGACGTAAGAAGCTGGCTATGTAGAGAGATCACTAGGTTTTGAACCACTTTCATACAGTCTTGCTTTAAAATGCACTTCTTTTGTCTGTTTTGGACATAAAACTGTAACACTGAATAGTCTTTTTTTTTTATATTTCATAGTCTTTTTCTTCCCTCCTCATATTTAATCGCAGTCGTCTTCTAAAGCCACGGCTTTCCTTTGTTTGGGGACTGATGGGAATCTAACAGAATAGCACCACAAACTGTTTTCTGCAGACACTCAGCCAGTTTGTTGAGGATGGTGTCATTCAGCATTGTGAGGACGTGTTGTTGAAGCTGTAGTGCACTGACTCCCCCCTCCTCTAGACTCTCTCACTTTCTCACTCTCTCTCTCTCTCTCTCTCTCTCTCTCTCTCGCTCTGTTTTAAATCAAAGACGTTTCCCTCTTTTCATGTTGATGTGTGTTCTCTTTACACTGGGCTGTTTTTCACAGAAGGGATACGGCTGTTCATTAACACGCCCGCCTATATGCTACACGCTGGAGTGACACTGGCATTGACTATTGTTGGATTCAATTCCTCAGCAAACAGGAAAGCACATAATCTGCATAGAGTGTAAAGAACAATACTCAATGCATCTTCGCATCTATTTTAGAGAAGAAAGAAGACCACATGCTCTTCCCACAGAACTACAGTATGAGAGCCTAAATGTTTGAGAATACAAAACAATGATGCATGAGATTTGTAAAGTCAATGTCGGCTTTGGGTGTGATCTCCATTTCTGGGGGTTCATTACACCGGTGCATCTCAATAAATTAGAATATCATCAAAACGTTCATTTATTTTTCAGCAATTCATTTCCTTGAAAAGTGAAACTTTTGAAAGATTCGTATAGATTCATTAGACACTAAGTAATATACAGTATTTCGTGCTTTTATTTCTTTTAATGTTGATTATTATGATTTACAGCTAATAAAACCCAAAAAATTCTCAAAAAATTAGAATGTTACATAAGACCAGTTAAAAAACGATTTGTAATACAAAAATGTTGGCCTACTGAAAACTATGTACAGTAAATGCACTCAATACTTGGTTGGCTCCTTTTACATAAATTACTGCCTCAGTGCGGCGTGGCATGGAGACAATCAGCCTGTGGCACTGCTGAGGTGTTATGGAAGCCCATGTTGCTTTGATATCAGCCTTCAGCTTGTCTGCATTGTTAAACCAGGTATAGGTACTTTGTGGGCAGTGTGGACAGGTTCCAAGCCCTGCTGGAAAATGAAATCAGCATCTCCATAAAGCTTGTCAGCAAAGGGAAGGTGCTGTAAAATTTCCTGGTAGACGTCTGTGCTGACTTTGGACTTGATATAACACAGTGGACCAACACCAGCAGATAACATGGCTCCCCAAACCATCACTGACTGTGGAACCTTCACACTGGACCTCAAGTAACTTGGATTCTGTGTCTCTCTACTGTTCCTCCAGACTGGAAACTTGATTTCTAAATGAAATGAGAAGCATGGCTATGGACCACTGAGAAAAAGTCCAGTCCTTTGTCTTCTTAGCCCAGGGTAGCTCTTGAAGCATTGACTGGGCTTTTATAACACCTCAGCAGTTCCACAGGCAGACAATTTCCATGTCACGATGCACTGATACAGTAATTTATGTAAAAGGAGCCCCGACCGAACATTAACTGTACATAGTTTTCAGTAGGCCAACATTTCTGTATTACAAATCCTTTTTTTAACTGTTCTTATGTAATAACTTTTGGGTTTTCATTAGCTGTAAGTCATAATCATCAAATAAACACTTGAAATATATCTCTCTGTGTGTAAGGAATTTATATAATACACAATTTTAACTTGTTGAACTGAATTACTGAAATAAATTAACTTTTTGCTGATATTCTAATTTATTGAGATGTACATCTACATCATTAACTCGGACCTGGACATTTCTCATCAGCATGGCTTGTTATGATGTCATAACTCAAAGTAAAGTAGATTAGGTCTGTTATTAGATATTTTAAAGCTGGGGTACCTTTATGTACAATATTTAAATATTAATTAAGTATGGTATTAAAAATTTTGTAGACATTGGGCAGTGGTGGCTCAGTTTGTTAGGACTGGTGATTGGACAGTTAGAGGTTAAACCCTGACTTCAGGCTTCAACATTTGGGCTCCTGGGCCTTTATTTAACCCACACACTGAGGGGTGCAACGTGATGTTATCAACATGGCAAGAAGAAGCCCTGCCTTAACCCTGGTTAGTAGCGCCTGCTGCATTTGACTTAAAGTCGTAATACGAGCTTTCCAACATTAGGCTCGGAATTCCTACTTTGCACCTCTCTCTTTCGATGAGTTGTACTGTATATACATGTGTTACCTAATATTAATCAACAGACATTTGTACAATATTTGCCCAAAGTTTGTTTACGCCCCATGTTTGTTTACACTGGACTGGGTGCTGCCATCTTGTTTTGCCGCTGTGGATTCTGGGAGCTGCTGTTTTCCCCTCGAGTCCTTACCTAAACTCTATTAATGAAAAATGTGTATTCAAGTACATGGTCAAATATGTATTCATGGGAAATCTCAGCTACAATACCAAGTCCAGATAAAACTGTAAAATGTCAGGTACTGGGAAAATCCACCAATCACTTTAATCCAGAGTAATTACAGTAGTTTCAACTCTAATCTCAAAACAGCTTTTAAACGTCTTTATGTTTGCTCTGCAGTGTAGCCAGGCCTCGTCAATTTTAATCAATTAATGGACTTGGAATGAATGGAATTATAATATGAATAGAAAAGCAGGTAACATTTTAGAACCCACCTCTATTACAGTCATTGCCTGTAATTTTCAAAAGTCATTGAAAATTAATTCCAGATATGTGAAAGTTTTGACCACAGTGTAGGGGAATTCAACTTCGCATTTAACCCATCTGTGCAATCAAACACACACTAGTGTACACACACTAGGGGGCAGTAAGTACACATGCCCAGAGAAGGTGGGCAGCCCCTATCCACAGTGCCCGGGGAGCAGTTGGCGGTTCTTCAGTGGAGTCTTGTCGGTTGCAGGGCTCGAACCTGAGACCTACTGGTCCCAAGGCCGGTTCCTTAACCACAAATTTATTTTATTTTATTCAATTGCCACCCCAAATATGTAATTTATGGCATATTATTGTAGCTATGTTCAGTTGGCTGCTGATGAAAAGAGCCATTTTGTTTCTAACGTCCAATAATAAATGTTAAGAACTCCCTCCTCACATATTAAAGGCATGGACATTAGAACATATAATGGATATAATTGCAGAACACATTATAATTAAAAAATAATTGTAAATAATCTATACGTCATGCTGTTTTTTACATAGAGGTTTCAAAATCTGTAAAAGTGTCTCTACATATGGCTCCGTCAGAGGGAAAATTTCAGTTTTTACAGTTGCAACTATTTATATAAATGAATAAAACACTCTTATAATTTAAAACAAAGAGAAATTTGCAATATGTACACTAATTCGTATAAATACAATACGAATGTATAATACAATACAAAGGCTGTGGCTGTGATGATAAATATGGAACATACTGAATAATGCAATTCAAATTATTATTATTGCAACATTGAGTTATTCTACATAATAAATTGCCCAGATGAACCACAGTGTCACCCATTAAGGGAGGAGTTCTACAGTTTGATGCCCACAGGCAGGAATGACCTCCTGTGGGGCTCTGTGGTGAATTTTGTTGGGATGAGTCTTGCACTAAATGTGCTCCTGTGTCTCATGACGGTGTTGTAGAGTAGGTGGGAGACATTGTCCATGATGTCCTGGACTCCACCAAGGCCTGAATGTTAAGGCCCAGACTCCACCAGACCTCTGAAAGGTGTTCTGTGGTATCTGGGACCAAGACGTTGTCAACAGATCCTTCTGTGGATCTTCTGTGGGATCAGAACAGACCGGCTAGCCTAGCCTTCACCACCACACACATCAGCGAGCGTTAAAGTGTCCATCACCCTGTCCATGTCTACCGGCTGTTCCTTCCCGGGGCCATTTTTAGTAGACACTAGAAATTAGCATTAGTAATTAGCATTAGCTTTTGGCATTTAGCATTAACACTGGCACCAGTGTTAACATTAGCGATTATCATTAGCAAATAGCATTAGCACTCACATTAGCATTGGCAATGAGTGTCATCAATAAGCATTACCAATTATCAATAACAATTAGCACACAAGTCATTACACTAACGTTAGCAGGTAGCATGTATTAGCATTAACGCCAACATCAGCATCAGCTATTTGATTTAGCATTAAGCATAAGCAATAGCGATTTGCATTAGCACTAACACTAATATTAGCAGTTAGCACTAGCAATTTGCATGGAGCGTTAGAATTAACAAAAATGTCAGTATTGGCATTTAGCATTAGCACCAATGTCAGCATTAGCCATTTGATTTAGCATTTAGCATCAGCTATTAATATTAATTAAACATTAATATTAACGCTAGTATTTGTGATTAGCATTAACACTCACGTTAGCATTGGCAGTGAGTGTCATTAATTAGCATGACCAATTATCAATAACAATTAGCACACATCATAACACTAACATTACCAGTTAGCACTTAACATTAACACTAATATCAGCATCACCTATTTGATTTAGCATTAAATTTAAACAATAGTGATTCGCATTAGCATTAAAACTGACATTAAAATTGGCAGTGAGTGTTGTCAGTTAGCATTACTACTATCAATAACAATTAGCATAAGTCATAACACTAACATTAGCAGTTAGCATTTAGCATTAACGCCAAGGTGATCATTAGCTATTTGCATTAGCATTGAGCATAAGCAATAGAGATTTGCATTAGCATTAATATTAGCTGTTTGCACGTAGCGTTAGCATTAACACAAATGTCAGTATTAGCATTTAGCATCAGCATCAATGTCAGAATTAGCAATTTGATTTAGCATTAGCAATTAATATTAATTAAATATTAATATTAATGTTAGCATTCGTGATTAGCATTATCACTCACATTAGCATTAGTATTAACATTTGCTCAGACAGGTGAGTGTGAGTGTGTATTGTAATCTATGGGTTCAGAAAAAAAGAGCAGTCACTGAAATGAATGGGACAAAAAAAGGGGGGATAAAATCGGGTGTGGCGGGTGAACCAGTGTGCGTCTCTAAAACGTGTATAAAATCCAGCATGCCGTCTGCATTCACAGTAATGAAAGTGAATTAAAAGTGGGCAAAATCTGCGCTGATAAGACACTGAGCTGATGACGTGTTTGTTGTTGTTTGCTGTTCCATCGCCTCGGGTGTTTGCTCACACAGACTGAGGTCTGATTCAAGATCATGCTCAGGCTCCCTTCAGCAAACAGCAAACTAACAGCATGAGAATGAGAAACAAGGAGTAGGACGAAGGTAAAATTACAGACATCAAGATCTCCTCTTTGTCCCGAGAAATCACCTGCGTCTCACTTGGCTCACTCCTGATCCTAGTTTAACATGTTAAAATGCTCTTTTGTCTCTGACGGCACTGATCCTTATTGGTCTGAAATCACCACCGTCATCATCATCATCATCATCATCATCAACATCAGCGTCATCATCATAAGAATAAATATGTTCCACAGAGTCCAAGGTGCTACATAAAACGACTCAACTGCACAAGACTACATAATGTGCGTGTGTGCAAACAAACAAGACAAGGACAGTAAAGACAATGAATAGGGGAGACAGTGGAGACACTGAGACAGGAGATTTGACCATATATTCCTGCACCATATATAAACATAATAAGCACTCGTAAGCAGGAGATGGAATAGCGGATGTTTGTCTGTTTAACTATATATATATAGTTACCATGAGAGACCAATGACCCCAATTTCTGACACCTCCTGCTCCCCAAACCTGCCTGATCTTCTTAAAGTCTCATCTGCTGAGCATCACTACTGCTGAGAATAAACTCACTTGGACAAAACACCATCATGGACAGAAGTAGAAACCATGAATCTTGCAGGACTGTGACTGATTTCTAGGTGACTGTGGATGAACAGATTTTACTCTTTATCAGTCGATCATTGTTCAGCATTGATTATTATGATTATATGATTATTCATAATCACACTGTCTGTGTCACCCAGATATGGATGGGATGAGTCTGGACAATGTCTATTATTTAAAAAACATAACATGAAGGACATGCAGGGCCTGCCCAAGCCTTTATGGGGCCCTAAACAGATTTTCATTTGAGGCCCCCCATACCCACTCCAACCTTATCTTTCTCCCTGCGCCAGAAAAAAAACAAAAAAACAAAAAGAAAGCGGAAGGCCTAAGGCTGGAGCAGAATTTTTATATATATATATATGTGTATATCAGTGACTGATTAGGTGTGCCAACTATCAAAATAAATAAATATAATAATCACTTTTACCTGTGTAATAGTATTTCATTTTATTATTCAATGTTATTTTTAAAATATATATTTTTTATCATTATATCTTGGTACTCTTGGGGGCCCCCTGGTGGCGTAGGGGCCCTAAGCGGCCACGTATTTCGAGTACGGCTCAGGCCGGCTCTGAGGACATGTGATGTATGCTAACTGATGGACTGCTAAAACGGACAAACATCTACTATTTAAAAAAAAAAAAAAAAAAGTTCAACCTTAACAATTATTCATACAAACAGCTCTATGTAGTTTTCCTAGTTTTTCATGCACCGGTTTCTGGTTTCTAAGTATGAATTTAAATCTGTCTTTAGTTGAAAAACAACTGACCGGAAAACCACACAACATTAGGATCGGTTTTTTTTTTCTTTGGAGTTCTACACCAATACACCAACTGGTGAAAATACACTGACGTTTTATTAAAAGTGGTGTCTATTGATGCTGTCACATCATCTCTGAACTAGAATAAATCTGATGATTCACGTATTGGAGGTTATAATGATCAGCGTTGACTTATCCTTACTCATCACACACACACACACACACACACACACACACACATATATACACAAACACACAGCGTCAACGCACGCATGATTACCTCAACCGGAGCAAATGTATCTGCATGTGAGTCCAAATATTAGTCATACGTAATGTTCCAAATATGTTTTCCTATGAAAATGCTGACATATTTTGACTCATTAGATGGTGACAGATAGCATGAGGGCCCAAAAATGTTTACTTAACTGTAGATAATTACAGACTATATTCATAGACAACAGAGAATCTGTGAATCGATGTCACGATTTACAGTAACTGTTGGAAATCCACATACTTTCTTATTGTAGAACCACACATACTGAATATGTACACTTCCAGGCCCTTATGAACTAAGTTAATGAAGAGGATAAGCAGTTTAATCTATTTGCAGGAATTCCTCCCACGCTCGTGTCCTCGGTTCATTGTCTGCCACTCCAAAAGCAAAAACAGCATATTAACTTGGACGCACAAAGAGAAACCCACAAAAACATGTACCTATTTAAAACCCGCTGCTCTCTGGGATAGGTGTAGCAAACAAGACTTATGCTCAAGAGATGTGTTTTCCATAAAACAGCACTCAGAATTATGAGAAAGGCCCAGGATTTTTTATACAGAACGCTCCATAATTGCTGGGCACTGATTAAGGCTTCTAGGCTGCACCTCAGAAGGTTGAAGGTTCAGGCCCCAGCACCACCAAGCTGCAACTAGTGGGTCATCGACCAAGTCTCCTAACCCTCTCTGTTTTATGGTGATCTTTCAGGGCCGACCGTGAGGTCAGACCCCAACTTCCTTAAAAAGAAAAGAATTTTACTGTGCTGTCATGTACTCTGAAGTGCCAGAAAAAAAACGTAAAGTACTCATTTGATCTCTGTGCTGAAGAACTGACCTCCACATTTCACCCATCCATGCACTGAAAGACATTAGGGGCAGTGAACACATGCCCAGAGCAGTGGGCAGCCCCTATCCACAGCTCCTGAGGAGCGTTTGAGTTTTAGACGTCTTCCTCATGGACACTTCAGTCAAGTCTTGTCGGTTCAAGGATTGAACTGGGGACCTTCTGGTCCCAAGGCTGGTTCCTTAACCACAAGCCTACATTTATTGTTCATTGACTACAGTTTCTTGGGGGTATATGTGACAAATAAAGGACTCTTCTTCTTCTTCTTTTTTTTCTTCTTCTCCTAAATCCATAGGAAAAGTAAAAAAAATGAACCAAAATTAAAGAAAATTAATTACTTCAAGACCAGACGATAATCCTTATAACAAGAACAAGAGTCATACCTGAGAACCAATGGTACCAGTGGCTAGGAAATAGATCAGCAAGGCTCCACATCTGGCCTGGTGTTCATCTGCTTAATATATTGTTATTAGATAGATAGATAGATAGATAGATAGATTACTGTTAGTGTTAATAACTGATACCATGCGAGAACGAGAGGTGAGTGATATAATCTAAGGCAGGACTGCTCAATCCTGGTCTTGGAGATCTACCACCCTACGGAGTTTAGCTCCATACTGAATCTAACACACTTGATCCTGATAATGAAGGCCTTCGAGAGCTACTGAACATTAGAGTCAGAACTCTGAACTCTTCAGGGTGGTAGATCTTCAGGACCAGGATTGAGCAGCCCTGGTCTAAGGGGTATATAGGAACATTGTTTACTTGGAGAAAGCAACAGTCCAAGGAGAGAAGTTGGGAGTTGTTGTGGAGTATGGGACTGAGCACAGACAGAGAACCACACTTCCCAACATCAGAGAACAATCGACCGGCACTAGAACATGTTTACAACTAAACTCTAGGTCTGTTGGGGGTTACCTGAATCTTTCACTGAATGCAGCAAGGTGAGGAACTCCTTACTGTGCTGTCTCTATAATTTAAACTCAGTATAAACCCTGTATAAATTTCCCCTTTCAGCTGCTGTCTAAAATACACTGAAGTGCAAGAAAAAGTGGTACAGATGAGCCTATGCAAAATACACAGACTGGTGGTGGCTGCATAATGGTGTGGGGTTTGTTTAGCTGGATTTCCATGGGACCCCTGGTACATCACCAGATCTCAACATACACGAAACATAAACATTATCAATAACTCAATACAGGTGAAAATACACATAACTAGAACTCAAACGACTGAGAATGAGTGGGGACTGGAATGTCCAACATGAGCGTGGCCATGTTGTCTGGAGGCTGGGGATTATGGGAAGTGGAGTCCAAGGCTTTAGGCTATTGTCTTGATCTATGTACTGATAAAAGTCCCTTAACTGTGTTGTATAAATATAAGGAATATAAATCTACATGACAGTAAACTAACGCTGACATCGTAGAATGTCTGTGCTCTACATGTTCTGCAATTCAGCTATTCAGATGCAGAAAATGCTGGTGTTGACAACGTCCTGTATGATTGTTTTTAGACTGTATGAGACCATGTATTTATCCACCATCAGAGGTCTCCAATAGTAACAGGTGGCTATTATAATAATTATTATAATATCCCTCTGTGGCACCATCAGGTTGCCGGTCCCAGTCATTTCACTACTGGTTTTTATCTCATATGGCGTTCTCATGGAGTCTCGTACATTTCTCTTGTTTTGGGATGACACAGAGGTTTTGGTCACTTCATGGGAGTTTCACAGCATTTTCACACTTGCTCTTTGTTTTTTGTTTTTTTCAGCCGACTGTATTACAGACTTTAGCATTGATTGTTGATTGTATACTCATTCAATTTGACTTGTATTGTGCTTTTATCAATGGACATTGTCCCAAAGCAGCTTTACAGAAATATAGGACCTGGATTATACATTTATACACTGTTTAAAAAAATAAAGGGACACTTAAACAACACAATATAACTCCAAGTAAATCAAACTTCTGTGAAATCAAACTGTCCACTTAGGAAGCAACACT
>JAOVVF010031764.1:0-12013 GCA_028565595.1 Duopalatinus emarginatus | reverse complement strand
GAGCTGAGATACAGATTTTTGAATGTCATCTGTGTTCAGGTTTGTAAATGTAATGTAATCTTTTATAATTGGTTCATTCTTTGGGACATTTTCTGAATATTGTAGGATGCCTGTGGTAACGTTATGTATCATATGAACAACAGAATCATCCAAATTCCTGAGTGTTTTTAATTTCTCTAGTGCTGAATCTAGACTCCTTACATCTTGTTTTCTGAGAGTCTTTTGGAAATGCAGTTGGAATCTCTCAGGGCCAAAAAAAGCCAAGGCCTGGATGAGAGAGTGTCCAGAGTCATCTCTCCATTCTGGTAATACACCATATACTTGTACCAACGTGAGCACTTCAGTTATTGGAGCATCCTCTGTGTATGTCTCTGACAGCACTTTAAGTAGAGACACCACCTCTACTGGGGTCCATTGGTTTGTTTGCACAAGTCTAAGAAGCATTTTAGTGGATTGCGAATGCCTTTCCTTGCCATTTAGATGTGTAAGTGTGAAGAGGAGATGCTTCAAGACATTGAAGGACATTGTGCCGGGGGCACAGTTCACGTCTCGGGTGTGGCGGGCGTTCTGCGGACTCCTGGGTGCCACGGCCAGCCTCACCTCAGGCTTCCATCCCCAGTCTAATGGGCAGACTGAGGGGCTGAACCAGGACCTGGCAGCCACCCTAAGGAGCCTGGTGAGGGACAACCCGGTGTCCTGGAGCACCTGGCTACCGTGGGCGGAATACGTCCACAACACCCTACAGTCTTCTGCGACCGGCATGTCTCCGTTCCAGTGTCAATTCGGCTTCCAGCCTCCTCTGTTTCCGGAACTAAAGCGATGTCGGCCCCTTTAAGGTGATTCGTAAAGTCAACCCTGTTTCCTACCGACTCCAGCTGCCCCGGTCTCTTAGAATCCATCCCACGTTTCATGTCTCCCTGCTGCGCCCTGTCCTATCCTCACGCCCCTGCCCCCAAGGCCCTGCCGCCCCCCCGCATTGTTGATGGTGGGCCTGTCTTCACGGTCCGCCGCCTCCTCCATTCCCGCTGTGTCCGTGGTGGGCTACAGTACTTGGTCTATTGGGAGGGCTACGGCCCTGAGGAGCGCTCCTGGGTTCCGGCCTGGGATATTGTGGACAAGACCCTCTGCAAGGACTTCCGTCGTGCGCACCCAGACTGTCCAAGGAACGTCCGGAGACGTTCATAGAGGGGGGGGGTCCTGTTAGGTGCCATGGCCCTTCCGGCCACTAGAGACCGCTGTGGGACTCCTGTCATGTTGCTTTGTTTATATTGTGTTTGTTTTCTTTGCCATGTGGTCCTGCCCCGCCCTCTCATTATGTTTCCCTCCATTTTGCGTTTCACCACCACCTGTTGCCATTTGTGTTTGTCTTGTTACCAATTAGCCTGTGTATTTAAGCTTTGGTTTTTGTTAGTTTGTATTGCGTCCAAATCTCTAATTAAGTAAACTTGTATTTCTTGCCTGGTAATTGCTAAAGTCCTTTGCATTTTTTCTGATCTGATCCCTGAACAGCGTGTACGAGCAAACTCAGATTGAGACTGAATCCAATTATAGTTATAAATTGATGTGTATATATATAATAAAGTTTTCCTCCTAACTTTAAAAAGGGAGGTGGTGCCCCGATATTTAATTAAATAATAATACATGTGTAACACTACACACAGTTTAATAATATAACAACAATTACAGTTTTTGGTTGAAAATATTAATTTTAATCACATTATACCAGTCCTTATTTATGACACAATAAGAGTTTAGGCCATGCTGTTAGCCCCCACTAGAGGGCAAGGATGGCTGAGGCAGGGGGGTATAACAGCATGCCAGTTTGTGAATGGAGAGAGAGACAGTGGTCCTCATCTATCACTAATTTCCTAATTCATGTTGTGTGTTACAGTGATTGGAACAAAGATAGAGGAGAACGTGAGAGACAGAGAGTGAAGTCGCGGCGCTAGCACAACGTGCCCAGCATGTGTGTGAATGTGTGTATGCATATAAGAGAAACTAAAAGTGTGATTTAATAAGCATGCAGAAATGCATATCAAAGAGACACCTGGCTGCTCCCCACCTCCTTCATTTCCCGAACCTTAGGAGAATTCCACCCAGGATTTAAAGAAGGCAGGAGTGACAGGCGGGTATGCACATAGCCTCAAGCCTTTAGACACAACCTTTCATGTGGCATTATACTTCTACTTATAGTTAAGTACAATTATACTGACAAACATACAGAAAAGGTTAAACATATTTATACTTGTGCTTATACTTGGATATACTACACTTGCACTGAAAAGTATACCAATAGGTTTAAGTATATTTGACCTATATTTGATCTTATGTGTCAGTGTATCTGAATTATACTGACGAGCACACAAAAAGGTTTAAGTATATTTGGCCTATACTCATACTAATGTATACTTGACATTTTTACTTGATATTTTTACTTGTGCTTTTACTCAAGTATGCTTCACTCATATAATCGAGTACACCGAAAAGTTTAGGTACATTTGGCAAGTACTTGTATCTGTCGTTAAGTATTTGTGCCTCATACTGCAAAAGTTTATTTGGTTTATACTTATGCATATTCTTAGGCATACTTGATTTATACTGGTCATTCACCACTTTAACTGTCTCTGTGCTATGGTGAGGCCTAAATCCTGACTGACACATCTCATGGACGTCTTTCCTCTTCTCCTCTCCTCTCTTCCTCTCTCCATCTCTGCTCTTCTCTTCTCCTCTCTCCTCTTCTCTTTTTATCTCTGTCTCTCTTCTCGTAATGCGATCCACACGAGTTGCAGCCCAGCTTCTGCATCACTGGAGGGCAGCACTCATCACAGAGGAGTTAATACTGCTCAAGGACTATGCCACTGCAACTATCAAGCCTGCTGAGGATGATACATTCCCCAGAACCTTCATCACGCCTGACCTAAAGGACTGCCTAGGGGTGTGACAAGGAACAGAGGATGGACCTGAGCTCTGTTTTGGACAAAAAACTTTACAGGGCCTGTGTGAAAGATCTCAACAAGAAAAGACTAGAGAACAAAACTGACACACCATGGCAGGTACTGGAGGTACTGGGGCTTGGCACTGAGGTAAGGCCAGAATGGCGATCATTTTATAAACCACTGTTAACAAAGAAGGTGGCAGACCTCCAGTGGAGGATCCTTCATGGCATTGTTTCAGTTAACTCTTTTGTCTCGATTTTAAATCCAGAAATCACTGATAAGTGTCCTTTTTGTTACAAAAGGGAAACTGTATTTCATGCTTTTATGCACTGGTTTAGGCTACATCCTCTTTTTAATGTATTAAGTACTGTTTTAATGTCTCTTAATGTGGTTTTACACACCAGCCTTTTATCCTTGGTTTTAGGTATGTCCAGAGAACAAAGTCTAAGTGTCAGTTGGTAAATTTTATTGTTGGCCCGGCCAAAATGGCAATCTATATCAGTAGGAAAAACAAGGTGGCACAAATGGTGGACTCTGAGGCTAGCCACAGTGTTTTCTCGACTAGTAAAATCAAGGATCTTAATTGATTTTATTTTTTGTCAGAAAATAAAGGGTCTTGAGACTTTTAAAACAGTGCGGTGCTGCAGGGAAGCAGTGTGCTCTGTTAAAGATGACAAGCTCTGCTTTTTTCTGACTTTTGAAGCTGATCAAGCTGATCACCCATGTTGCTTTCAGATGTTTTGTTGGTCTTCTTCCTAATGAGTTTCGCTACAGTATTAAAAACAAATCTAAGATTATTTTTTATTATTTTCTATCAGGGAGTAGAAATATTTTGTTCTAGTAGCACTAAGAGCTTGCCTATAATTCAGGAGACTCTCCTTTCTTGCTGTTTGGAACACAACCAAGTTAGTTTGGCTGTTTTACATTGCATGTGTAATCATCATGTCAGGGTGCTAGTTTTTCTCTTTAATTATTTTTCTCTTTAGTGGAGCTACTTTATTCAAAGTACAGGGGAATGTTGACACACATTCAGTCACCTGATCAAGTTCTGTGGGGTTGGACGGTAATCCATTCAAAGCTGATAACTCTGCTAACTATCTTCAGTAGCTGATTTAAATGTATGTTTGTCACTGTATTGTTGTATAGGCACATATTAGAGCTAATACATATTTTAGATGAGATGAGGTAATGATCTGAGATAGCATCAGACTGTCGCTATATTATCTATATTTAATCTCTTTTGATGACTGTGCACGGCATTTCAGTAGAGACTTGTCAGTAGCAGGGCTTGAACCTGGGACCTTCTGGTCCCAAGATTGCTATTTTTCCAGATGTAAGACATCTAATATTCAACAGTGTTGGCTTCAGATCAAAGGTGCTGGCTGTGTAATCAGAATTGTCTCATTTTATGCTCATGCAGCTTGTCCCTGAGAACTGCTGGAAAAAGAGATCTTAATCTTCTACTAATTGTCTACTGTGGTGATATCAATGCTTATGTATATGTGTTAATGATACAGTTTCTTAACTAAAATATTGAGTTTCCCAGTCAAGCAGATTTACAGCAGTACTGCATAAACTGTGTAACTGCACGGTTCACTTCATTTATGCTTTATCCTTACATCTATAATCAACCCTTCATATTTGCTGTTACCTGCCTGGGAAGAAGCCTCCCCTGACTTTTTCTCTTTGCACTCTAATGATTATGAGGTAATCAAAGGTGCGGGATGTTGGGATAAATTGACCCAATAAATCTTTTGACCTGAAGTACACTCTTCTGACATCTGCTGAGTAACATGCTAATTCATGATTGCTTAAACCTGTTTAGTCATGCTTAGTGTGTGCATGCAATCATCCAATCAGTATTTTTGGCCAACCATGTATATATAACCCATTTATAAACTATAAACAAACCTGAATAAAGCAGAATTTTGATTATTTACTCTGTCTGTGTGACCTTAATTTCCTGAGCTCACATGCAGTATGGAGGGTGGCTGCTCATCTGGTCCTAAATCAACTGAAAACCGAACAGTCTGGTGTCAGGAGTGTTGGAAATCTAACACCTGTTCTTGGACATTGTTCATGCTCTGTTACTGTTCAGTTTGGACTTTGGTCAGTTTGGTTTCTTTGTTTGTGTTTGGTTAATTGTTAAACTTAATTGGGCTTATGCCTCACCCCTGCTGTAAGTGAGTATTTATAGACACTCACCAACCCGACGTTACAGTTATGACATAAGCAGTCACAAAAGGTAGACAATGTTTTGGATTTTATGAGTTAAACACGTACTAGGCACAATCACACCTATTTAGTGTCATGTATCATACATATAATGCACTCAAACTGTATAAAAGACAGGAGTAGGAATATAGGTATCAACAAGATAATAATCTCAAACACAGCTATATATAGGTGGATTCTAATGTGTAAATGGTGGAAGGAAAAGCTGAAGATTGTGCTCCAGGATAAGTGAGAAATTACATCAGAGAAAATAACAAATCTCAACTTAGCCAGACCTCCAGATGCATTCTTTAGATCATCTTTATCTGACATCATCTCAGAGGAGATTGTTGAATTCTGTACACCACCATAATTATTCAAGCGTTCTATGACATCCTTCAAAGTCTGACCAGTGTTTATCCAGTTTTCTCTTCTGATATCGAAAGCAGAGCAAATTTTGCCTTCTATGTCTTTTACTTCAGCATCAATTCGATCTTTGCCCTCCTTAAATATATTTTCAAGGTCTGTGAGACTTTCTGACTGGGAGACCTCAGTCAGTCTGGATCAGAAGGAACACCTCCAGCACCACCACGCTGAGCACTGGGCCCCCACAAGGCTGCGTGCTCAGTCCATTGCTGTTCACTTTGCTGAGTCACGACTGTGCAGCAATGCACAGCTCGAATCACATCATAAAGTTCGCAGATGACACGACGGTGGTGGGTCTCAAAGATGGTTGTTGACTTCAGGAAGACAAGGCATGAACACTCTCCACTTCAGATCGCCGGCTCTGCTGTGGAGATCGTCAAGAGCACCAAGTTCCTTGGAGTTCACCTGGCAGAGAATCTCACCTGGTCACATCTCCTACCTCCCATCCTCACTACATTCTACAGAGGAACCATCAAGAGCATCCTAAGCAGCTGCATTACTGCCTGGTTTGGGAACTGCACCGTATTGGATGGCAAGTCCCCGCAGCGGGTAGTAAGTACGGCTGAGAAGATCATCAGAGTGTCTCTCCCCACCATAACACACATTTACACCACACGCTGCATCCACAAAGCAACCAGCTTTGTGGATGACCACACATACCCGTCATACACACTCTTCACCCTCCTACCGTCTCGAAAAAGGTACCGAAGCATCCGGGCCCTCACATTTAGACTGTGCAACAGTTTCTTTCCGCAAGATATCAGACTCCTGAACAGCCAGAGTCTGGTCTGAATAATTGCACACATTTCAGTGACTGGACTAAACACACACACACACACACACACACACACACACAGTTGTAGCCCATGTCCTGGATATGTCTGTGTGTGGTGGCTCCTGAAGCACTCCTGAAGGACTTCAGCTGCGGTCCACCCCTTGTGAATCCCCCACATTTCTGAATGGCCTTTTCTTGACAATCATCTTGACATCAAGGGTGCAGTTATACCTGCTGCTTGTGCACCTTTTTTTCTACCACACTTTTTCCTTCCACTCAGCTTTCTATTAATATTAGACTTAGTGTTTTGTGCTTATTAGCTGAATAAAGTCTGACACTATGAGTCAGAACTATTTTTAAAATATACTAACATTTGGCTTTTAATTACCTGTAAGACATAATATAATGTGTGTAATGAATCTATACAAAATATGACTTTAACTTTTTGAATTGAATACATTAATGATGGTTTTATTTGTGGCCTGTTAACCATAAAGCACCACAAACTACATTTCCATATTGGACTTAAAAAAAAAACATGACTTAACAGTCACTTGATTTACCTTCACAAATGGTGAGGCTTGTGGGTGATGTGTTCGATCATGGAGAATGACCTCAGTTATTAGTTCTAACCAAAGCGATGGTGGGATTCCTGCAAGTAGAGAAAGTGAAAACATGAAAACATGAAACATGTTTAATGTGCTTCTGCAGACTCTAAATAAAAACTAATCATCACATGACCATATTTCTTTTCATATTTGCACTATGAAACCATTTCCTAAATGGTGATTTTTGGTTCTCATTGATGATCTCATTGATGATCTTTGCCAGAAAACAATAACAGTACCAAACAAACATGCAACATCAGCATAAAAGCAATTATTAGGTGAGAAGGTAATTTTACCATTGGGGGCTAGGGAAGCAAGTGTTATTGTTGAGCTAGGCAACTATGTCAATTATATACATTAAATATAATATGATATACATAAAACCCCAATTTCCTTTACCTTAAAGCTTCAGGATTATGGCAATATCTTACTATCTCTGACAAATAATCTTTCAGTCATCATTGAGAATCTGGAGGCATTATGTACCAAATGTACAATAATGTACAAAAGTTACTGAAATAAACTCAGAAGAGAAATTGATATTTCTGCATTGCATTATTCATTAGGAGATGCTGTGCAAGTCAGTGCTAAAAATCAGCCATGTTGTTGATGTGGTAACCAATATAGTTCATATAATCAGGGCAAAAGCACTGAATCACAGACAGTTTGTTGCACTGAAAAGTGAACATAGTGACACATGCTACCAGACAGCTGTAAGATGTTTGAGGAAACGTGTTCGAGGAAAGGTTTACTTGGAGTAGGTTTACTTAGGTTCTCTTAGCCCACCACCCCTCAGACTCATTTCTTGTACTGACATAGGTACAGCCTACAGCCTATAAGTATCAGATGCCTACACAGTAACCCGGGTTCAATTCCTGCCCAATTCTCCTTGAAGAGAGAATGCACTGCATTTAACATGCAATTCAATACAGAAAATACATCCCAGCCCTTTCTTTATAGGCATCTCTAAATCCTGCTCTAATGATCATTCTGTAAATTATTTATTTAAATGTTAATCAGGTAAGATAAATGGGAACCGGTTTAAGAAACAGATCAGTGAAAAGGTTTTATCCTCTTAAGTTTAAAGCCTACAAACCTGTTCATACCTGCACATGTACTATGCATACCAGACTGGAATGCCATATAAGTACCCAGTGATTAAAGATGATAATAATTTCAATTTGTATAGTGCCTTTCACAAATCCATGTAACATGGAGTCCACATCTAAAATGGCAATGGCTCCATAAATTACCCTGTCATCCTCTACTGCAAAAAACACAGAAACAGTGAGCAATGAGCAACTACTAAAATGTATTTGTTGATGTTGGTGGAGTGAGTGAGGACACAGACGTAGGTGTACAGAACACAGAGAAGCTGGCACACACCCCTATGGTGCTCTGGAGTTTGGTGATCGAGAAATGATGGAGACCTAGTCCAGACTGGGTGTGGTCTGTCAAAGGTGGATGGGAGGATGGCTCTGATGTCATGCAGAACAAGTCTCTTAGAAAACTTCATTATGACTGGTTTGAGTGCAACCAGACAGTAGTCATTAAGGTCACCAATTGAAGTTCTTTTCGGCAGTGGAATGATTGTGGCAGACTTCAAACAAGATGGAATTATGGATTTGGACAGGGACAGGTTGAAGATTTTTGTAAAGACCACACAGACCAGGGGCCTCATTAATAATCTTATCTGGAGTGAAAGTTTTTGTGCAGGAAATGTTGTATGCCCCCAAAAAAAATCCAGATTTATAAAACCGCATGTATCAAAACCTGCAAGCTGTTTCTGCTTTATAAAGTCTACTTGAACAGGTGAACCAGCCTTCCACCTCTGTACCGCCAACCCATAAATGGTTCATGCAGATCATTAAATATTTATGTAGGCTTTCTCATTTATGCTCAGCAGGATAATGCAAGCCAAAAAAGAAAAAAAAAATGGAGAATGCGAAGAAGTCCTTCTGTCAGAGGCAAGGAAGAATGTGTTGTTTGGTGAACATAGTAGTGGCACACCAACAAATGCAAGTTAGTTGAGTGGAAACACATGGCTTCAGAGTTTAATTTGAATTTAATTTGTTGGCAAAACTATAATGATATTATTATTAATAATAATAGCCTAATAATAATAATAATTTAAATTGTGAGACGAAACAAAACAGATAACTAATACAAATAAAATGTAAATAAACTACAGAGTGAAATTCACAATCGAGTGTAAAAATAATACTTCATATTGTACATATAAAGTAGAATAAAATACGTCAAACACTGAAACTTTAAAAACGGCAGGCAAAAAAAATTTAAACAAGTAAGTGTTCATCTTTCTTAATCTTCTCTCTTAATCTTGATTTATGTGGTATGAACTGATATCCATGAGGATGTTTTGCGAGGTTTGTGAGGTGCTGAATGTCGTGCCACACCTGCCAGGAGTTGTTGTCCTGAATTTTACACTTGTAAGTGGTCTTAGATTCCATGACACCTCTTTTCATGTTGGTACTTGCCATGATGTAGAGGGCTCTGTCCCCAGACCTGAAGATGGTGTTCTGCTCATAGAGGAGAATACAGACCTCCTTTGTCATCCGGGGCTTTTGGTTTGGGTACACCCTGATGTTTTTGTCCACTATAACATTGTCCACCCAGGTTTTGTAGCAAAGAACAGTTGATGTGTGCTTTGAAAGGACCAACTGGAATGTGTTTGAGGATCAGGACCTTGAGAAGTAGTCCTACAGCTGCAAGGAAGCTCCTTCAGCCCTTACCTTGATAGTCTTTGTGATGGGTGGGAATTTTCTTTTGAGGAGGGTGTATGCAGGAGTTAAAAATACAGAGCAGTGATCTGATTGGCCAAGGCGTGGTAATAGGTTTGTTGTAAAACTGTTCTTAATGTTAGAGTAGACCTTGTCTAGTGATTTTCTCTCCTTGGTAGCACATTTTTATGTGTTATTCGAATTTCAGGACAACTGCCTATAAATCAGCATGATTCAAATCACCAGCTATAGTGTGAGCTGCTCCAGGATGGCTGATCTGTTGTGAATTAATAGCACTGTGCACATAGTACAAATCAAATTGTTATCAATCACTCCACAATCTCACTGAAAAGCAGTGACTGATGTACTCATCAGTCATCAGTCAGTGATGGCCAAGATGGTGTCACGCACGCAGCGCGAGGCTTAGCATCTCTCCAGATTTCGCTTTTTAGTAGTGATAATTCTATTGCTTCTCAACTTCTTTATCCCAAACTGCCAGTCAAGCATCTCATGATCATCATCATGACAACTTACAGCTTCCTTAGGAAATTCAAAGGATTCCGTGGACTGATGAATCGACTCCGTGAGTCGATCAGAGTTGGTGCAGGCGGCGAGAACGCACACAAAAGCAAGGAAAGCGAGGCAGACTACGGGCTAAGCTAAACTAAACCCGTATCGACCGCCTGTTTCCAGCATTTTTCTCGCTAATGTTCGGTCCTTGGCGAAAAAAATGGATGAGCTGCGACTCTGGACTGCTACACAGAGATGGATCAGGGAATCGAACATCATGATTTTAACCGAGACGTGGCTCAACAGCAACATCGCCAGCAGTGCGGTAGACCTGGAAGGACGCAGTTTGTTCCGAGCGGACAGAGTGGCGGAGGACTCCGGTAAGAGCAGGGGAAGGGGTCTGTGCATTAATGTAAACAAATCATGGTGTACAGACTCTACTATAACTGAAAGTCATTGCTCTGAAAATCTTGAGTATTTGATGATTAAGTGCAGACTTTAATCACTCTAATTTACAAACTGTGCTGCCGAAATTTCAGCAAAACGTCTTGTGTTCCACCAGAGGAAAAAACACTTTGGACCATGTTTACCCGAACATTCCAGACAGCTACAAGACTGTCCCCCTCCCCCATCTGGAAAAGTCTGATCACCTTTCATTGTTCCTGCTCCCCAAGTATGTGCCACTCATCAAGCGTGTGGAAACACCAACAAGGACAGTTAAAGTGTGGCCAGAAGGGGCTATCTCCTCTCTACAGGATCAGTTTCAGAACACTGATTGAAGTAAGTTCTCTTCACAAGCCACGATGGACTCGTACACACACTTGGACACATACACCTCATCTGTGATGGACTACATTCACAGATGTATTGACAGTGTTACGTCAGTCAGGCATGTCAAAATCTTTCCTAATCAGAAGCCCTGGATGAATGCAGAAGTTCGTCTACTGCTGAAAGCACGTGACTTTGCTTTCAGATCAGGTGATGCTGAGGCCTACAGCACAGCCAGGGCAAACCTAAAAAGAGGAATTAGGAGAGCTAGACACACCTACAAACTGTCTGTGAAGGAGCACTTTCACACCTCTGACAAAGGCCGCATGTGGAACGACATTCAGACACTCACAGACTACAAACCTATCCCTCAAACCCCCACATACAGCAGCACCTGTCTTCCAGACGAGCTCAACCAATTTTACGCTTGTTTTGATCATGGCAGCAGGCAGCACAACACCTCGTTGAAAGGACCCCCACACTACACTGACCCTCTCACACTCTCCACGTGGATGTATGCTCAGTACTTAGCAGAGTAAATGCACCGAAAGCTGCCGGGCCTGACGGTATCCCCGGACGTGTGCTGGACAGTTGGCCCAGGTCTTCACTGACATCTTCAAACTGTCACTGGCGCAAGCTACTGTTCCGTCATGCTGGAAGACAACTACCATTGTTCCAGTTCCGAAGCGCACTGCTGCAACAGACCTGAACGACTTCCGCCCCGTTGCACTCACACCTATTGTTATGAAGTGCTTTGAGAGACTGGTCCTCAGTCATTTGAAAGCAGCACTCCCACCATCGCTGGATTCTCACCATTTTGCATATCTCTCAAACAGATTGACTGAGGACACCATCTCTACTGCTCTTCATTTTGCCCTCACCCACCTGGACAACAAAAACAGCTACGTTCGGATGCTGTTCATCGACTTCAGCTCCGCCTTCAACAGTCATCCCCATGAGACTGGTGTCCAAGCTCAGTGACCTGGGAATCAACAACACCATGTGTAACTGGGTCTTGGACTTCCTCACAAACAG
>JAOVVF010031763.1:0-12015 GCA_028565595.1 Duopalatinus emarginatus | reverse complement strand
ACACACACACACACACACACACACACACACACACACACACATACACACACACACACACACACACACACACACACACTGGCGATCAGTCACAGTCTCAGCAGGTAGTAGTTAAGGGATATTCATAGATGGAAATCCTCAAATTCTCTGTGGCATACAAGCCGTGCCTAAAAGAGTCACACCCTGCCTCACTCTGCAACCAGCATGCTCTGGACATTCTCTTACCACACACACACACACACACACACACACACACACACACACACACACACACACACACACACATTGTACACCATACGGACAAAAGTATTGGGATGCACCTCTTAATCATTGAATTAAGGAGTTTCATTCAGTCCCATTGCCACAGGTGTATAAAATCAGGCATTTGTTTGAATGTGTCATTTTAAAAAGCTCACTGAATTCGAGTATGGCCCTGTAATACTGTTATAGGATCCCACCATTACAACAAGTTAGTCCTCCTCCTAAATTCCTCTCTGCTAAATATTCCACAAGCAGCTGTGAGTGGTATTATTCAAAAGTGAATGTGTGTAGGAACCACAGCAACTCAACATTGAAGTGTCAGACCATGTACAGAGTAGGGTTGATAGTGCGTAAAAGTGCTGACTCAATAACCAAAAAGTTCCAAACCTCGTCTGGCATTAACATCAGAACAAAAACTGTCAGAAACTGTGCACTGGAGGCAGCTGTGGCTCGAGGTTAGAGAACTGGTTTTGCTGTCAGTTTGATCCCCTGTACTGACAAGACTAAAGCACCCTTAAGCCAGGAACCTTTCCCCCCAACTGTTTCCTGTTTAAAGTAAATGTAACTTCAAAAATAAACTCTAATAATAGCAATTCTTTCCACTTATGACACAGCAATTTGCCGACACACTAAAAAGGGAATGGCTGAGAGGTGAACTCTATAACCTCGGGGGAAACTGGAGTGGAGTGCACTTTGTATTTGTACACACAGCATCCAACAGACAATGACATACTTGGCAAGCCAAGCAGGGTACAAGCTCCAACCGTCCCTAATGTCCGAGGGGCACAGAATACGTTAGACTGTGTTTATGTGCGCTGTGTGTTGTGTTAACAACTCGGAGTGTGTGACCATTTAAGGCTGATTCCTTTAGACAGGACAGAAGCACTTCTGCTGTCCTCTCAGTCCAATACTGTACTTTTGATTGGCTGCTCAATCCCTAAAATGGTGCTCGTTAATAGTAGTAGTAGTATTATGGAGAGCTGGTTTCTCAATCATTCAACAGCAGGCATGAGGACTGACGTGGTGTTAAGGCGGCTATTCAGACTAAAGGGTGCAGTCAGTTACATGTTATCTGAGCTGTTTTTAGTGTTTCCTCTAAAGACACACCCCCAAAATATTGTATGTGTGCTGACTAGCGTGTATGTCAGAGGCAGCATATGATTGACAGGTGCCTCCTGATCCACCTGGATGTAATATCAGTATATTGCAGAGCCTGAGAAAGTTCTGAGGAAGAACCAAATGTAACCTAGTGTTTGGATTTTACATGGCAAATATATGAAATATTTAAATAAGAAATAAAATACATCAGTTATAACTATTGATTGATGAATTTGTGTACACTGCAGTCGATTTGCTTTGAAAGCGGGAAGGTGGAGCTCAGAATTGCATGATTTCTGACCTGCAAATTGAGGGAAAAAACTGGTACAGTTTGGTGTTGGCTCCATAATGGTATCTTGTTTGTTTAGCTGGCATTCCATGGGACCCACTGGTACAATCTAGAAACGTCTCTGACAGGTCAACGCTATGTGTGCCTCCTTTCTGTAGAATTACACATTTACATTTACCGCATTTGGCAGACGCTTTTATCCAGAGCAACTTACAAGGTCATTGGTATTACAGGTAGGCCAACGTAGTGTTAGGAGTCTTGCCCAAGGACCCTTAATGGTGTAGCACAGACTGGCTGCCCAGACCGGGAATCGAACCCAGGTCTCTCACATGGGAACCCAATGATGTTACCACTGTACCACACCAACCACCCGTTCATGTCCTGCACTCATTTATATGGGTCAATCATTCTGAGTAGGAATTCCGAGTTAAGACAGCGTTCTGTTTTTTTTTCTAGTCCGATGTCGGAAATTACGAGTTATGGCGGCATTACTATTTGTTAAACGTTTATAGTAGCAATTAACATTGCAAAACGTCTGCAAAACAGGTTAGTTCCTGCTATCTGACTCATCAACCGCTCATTTCTTTCTCATGAAGTAATTAAGATCAAAGAAAAGTTTATTATTAGACTGTAATTATATAAAGTGTCTGTCATACATGTTCCAGACCAAAGTGCAGTCATACGTGTGATGTGTGATATGACCAAGACTACTGTCACTACTGCTGTTAGAGAAAATAAAATCAACCCCTTCTACTGCTACGATATCAGAATATCCAACTGGTCATGTGATATGGTTTATAAAGAAAGGTGAGTGTGAACCTGCTGCTGGAGTTTATTCAGAGGTGCTGACACTCCCTCCATCCTGAGCTTTCCCCTTCTCTTAGATCACTTTCTCTCTCTGACAGCTTGTCTTTCATTTTACATCACATACACACGCACACACACACACACACACACACACACACACTACTATAGTGTGTGTGTGTGTGAGTGCATATGTGATGCCTATTCTTACTTTTTTACAGCCGTTTTCTGTTTTTCTCTCCTCTCTCATTACAGAGTTGATAAACCTCCACTCTCCTAAAATCAGCCTGTAAATCTTCATCTTTTCACAAACACTAAACCAAATCAACCTCCAGTCTGGAGAGAATTAACAGTAACACTGTAGGAATCTGACGTCTATATCTTTTATATATCATCATTTCTATATCACAAGGCAATCGAGGTGAAGAGCAATTTTCTCTAATATGTGTTTAAATGTGATAAATTTCACTCAGGGCAGAATCCATTCTACTATAACTCTATAATTAAACACTATTTCACCTCTGGACATGCCGCTGCTGCAAGGTCAAGAGCATTACCAGTCTAAACACATGACATGACTCCTATTTTAACCACTAGCTGTACTTTAGTGTTTACACAGTCAACTAATACATTTACTAGTGGCTGATGTGCAGACATGTCTACAAGTCGGGGAAATAAACAGCAACAGTCTGTTACAGAAAGCAGGCTGAATGTACGTGGTTAGTCAGAATATATTTCCGACCGGATATACAGTACTGTGTAAAAGTCTTAGGTACATGCAAAAAAAATGCTGTAAAGACATTTTTACTATTAAAAGACAAACCCCACAATGAGCAGTAAACAGTAATAAAGTAAAGAAAGTCAGGATTAGGTGTGACTACCTTTTTTTGTAAAATAGTCGTACCAGGTTGGGATGATACAGTTTTATTAGGGAATTAGATTAGATGATCAATTTTTATTGGTGTCTTGGAGAATCTGCAACAGTTTTTCTGTCACACTTGCTTATTCCTTTATTATCTCATTTAGGTTGCTTTCTTTACAAACATTTTTTTCTGTAACATTCTTCTTCTTTTTCTTATTATTATTTATAATTGTTAAAAAAAATCTAAAATGTTTTTTTTACTGACTCAATAATGCAGAATTCATCAAATAAATGTCTATAACAAAATTTGTACTAAAGACAATATAGGGTGCCTAAGACTTTTGCACAGTACTGTAGGCAAACCTACAGTCTACTACATAAGACTGCGCTGGGAAAAGTCCTTTTAGAATCAGACCAAAAAAAATCTGGAGTCTTTATGATCTGGAGCTGCTTTCAATTGTCAGATTTACGCTCAGCAATGTTATGTGGCAATAAAATGAAGTCATCTGAGTACCTAAAAGTACTTAATCAGCAGGTTATAAGCAGCCATGGAACATATTAGAGGACGACGATGCAAAATATTAATCAGGCTCGAATTGTGAAAGAGTGATTCAGGGAGCGTGAGGAATTAGTCACAACCGAGTCCTGACCTTAACCCCATTAAAAAACCTCTAATGCTGGAGAGGATCTTACACAGTGGTTCAACTCTGCTGTCATCAACAAGATCTCAGCCAAAGATGATAACAAATAAATGCATGAGATTGTAAAAATGATGCCACTGTGGATGTACTCGAAGCTTTTTTTATTACAGTGTGCGACTTTTTCCTCCAGGCAGTGTAGACAGATCACATGATTGAATCCCAGACAAAAATCACACGTCTAATAAAAAGATATACTAAATAATACATTATAATACCGCATGCTCCTTCAGGAACTCCTCCCTCTGTTATTTCTGTTCCCATTTAAAGCGAAATATAAGGTAAATCAAATCATCCCACTGTGTGAAAAATCGTATGCACAGATGCAGCTTGGACGTCACTGTCTGAGTCAAAACGGCATGCATGGCAGCTCAAAGCTGATGATCCGGACTTGTTTTTCCGGCCTTGCTGGACGCAACTGTATATACTGAATCATGCACGCATTATTAAGCTATTGGATAAGGAGTTTCTGCACCATGCTATTATCATTTCAGGGTTTTAAGAATCGACAGTGTAATATGAACCTGCACCTTTACTGCACTTATTTATTTAACTTCATTTATTTACTTTCCTTTGCTAGTGGTATAGTTTACAAAAGCGCTGCTATTGGAACAGTAATCTGTAGCCTGTGTATGAGTGTGAGCTGAAGCGTAGTGTGACATGGTCTTTGCTGTTCTGTGACTGAACAACAGGGAAAAGTTTTGGTCCAAATAAAACAGCTTTCTGTCAGTGACCCAGTAAGAACTACGCACAAACACAAACTGTGTTCCTTCTCTGTTTATATGGAAACAATTATCACGTGTGGTGGCTTTTATTACGCAGCAGACGGGCTGTCTGTAGCAGTATACAAGCAAAGGGAAGCGAGATGAAAGATAAGTGTGAAGTGCAGTGTAGCCCCGTCAGACAGATCAGAGCTCAGTGTGCGGTGAGAAATCCTGATTTACCCTGCTGTCTTACTCACTGTAGTCATGCTGTGAGTCACGGCTTGGCTGTATATATCAGTGGGGTTAGTCAACTGTCTGTAAAGTCATTTCACATACACTTATCAAAAGGAAGTAGGAAACTAAATAAGGGGGTCATTGGGTTGCTAGAGATAAAATTTCACGATATGCCTATATGACGGTTTAGTTCATTCTCTCACATGAATGCCTGATTAAATATTTGCATACAGATCTACTGTACTCTGTACAGCACTATAAATGTTTTACGTACTGTTTGCTTTTGGTTCCTGCTACCTAACCTACACATGGCAGCTTAGCCTGTGGTGGTGACAGGATGTGTCAACAGAAACAGAGTACGTTTCACACACACTCACCTGCTGCCCTCGGCCCTCTTCTCTAAACTGCCCCCTCTGCTCTTTAACGACGATGTCTCCCTGACGCTCTCTAGCTCCCGAGAGCCGGTTGAGTCAGGTGAGGCCGCTGCAGGCGCAGGGGTGCTTCTCCCGGTCTTCGCATGGCCCCTTAACTCGACCTCGGACCTCTTCTTGACGGCTTGGAGCTGTGCCAGGGGCACGATGTCGCAGCCCTGTGGCCGGTGCCAGACTGTCTGCTGGCTGGTGGAGTTGTAGTAGTAAAAGCGGTTGTTGTTGTTGTCAAACAGCTCCCACCACTGGTTACCGTCCGACTGTCGAACTGTCACGCCGGACGGTGCCTCCCAGCCGCACTCGCCCGTCGCCAGGTTAACGTACATGCGCTCACGTGAGCGCGGCTCCAAAATCTCCACCCAGTCAGACCTGTGTACGGGGAAACACGAGAGACCTGGTCAGGAAGAATATCACAGTGCCACAGTGTCTAATAGCGACTAATCCAGTCTTGGTGACTTGGTGCATGAAAACACAGCATGTATTGTATATAAGTGAGGGTAAAATGACAAAAATAAAATAAACAAAATAAACAAAATCTCTTTAACTCAGAATAACAATATATTTCAAATCAGCAGCATCCATTCAGTACCATTTAACGTGAAATGATTAAAAATCATTATACTAAAGATATTTCAGAAAAGTCACAATATTGATATTATATAGATACATCTCTCACTCAGTCCTACTATGTAGCGCACCATTTTTGTACAATAACAGTACAACACACACTAAAACATAACAAATCAGGACAATACTCAACTACTATTACACATTACACATTACACTATACCCCGATATTCAGTACTGTATCTCCAATTCAACTCAATTTAATTTTATTTGCGCAGCGGTTTTAACAATACACATTGTCCAAAAGCAGCTTTATAGAAATAACACAACGGGTTATACATTTATATACATTTTATCCCTGATGAGAAGCCGGTGGTGATGGTGGCAAGAAAAAACTCATCTGGGTGACACAAATAATGCAGTTATAAATATAAAGTGCAAGTAACCAGACTTTTAATTATAGTTATAAGTCTGTAATCTGATTATGTCCACTGTTCACTGAAGGAGAGTAAAACTATTCATCCACAGCTATCTAGTGATGATTGTTTATATCAGTCACAGTCACACGGTAAGATTCATGGTTTCTGCATCTGTCTGTTATGGTGTTCTATAGACTGTCCATGTGGGTTCATCCTCAGCAGCAGTGATGCTCAGCAGATGAGACTCCGAGAAGATTCAGGTTTTCTAATTTAGCTCACACACTATTTTATTCGAGTAGCTGTTTATATGTAGTCTGGTCAAACCTGGTCATATATTACAACTACCTTTAGAGGAATTTGTCTTGGTCAAAGGCAGAATTGTGTTTTTTTTTTCTGCGGAGTAAAAAAACCTGATTTGATTTATTATATGAGCGCACTATTGAACCCTGGTGTACAGAAACAATCAAGATTCGAGAGTGTTATTATCTTATGCACAGTGTAAACAGATGTCAGTGTACAATGATTTTTTTTTTAATCCTCCGCTTACAACCCATTTATAGTTACATTTACATACAAATTATGTTGTAATTATGCCAAGAAAATGATTAATGATGCTAAGACGATGCGATAGAGTAACAAGTGCTTTATTATTGTACACAGAACAGACAACAGCCGACGATTTACAAGGGATCTGTTATAAAGTGCATTGCATTACTGCAAATGACGGGAGAATGTGTGTGTGAGCTGAGTGCTCAGAAGGTTAGGGGGTACAGTAAATAAGTAGTAGTAGTAGTAGTAGTTTGTGGGTGTGTATGTTAACCAGAGTACAGTCAGTTGAAATGATTTGCAAGGGAGACTGTGGGTAAGTGATAGACACTGTTCTTCAGCCCTGCTGTCCTGGACCTCACACTCCTGGAGCGTCTGTCTGATGATAGAAGTTGTGAAGAGGCTGTGTTGAGGGTGTGTATTATAACTGATCATATTGCTTGCTCTCCTGATGACCCTGGTGTGATGAATTGACCCAGGAGTGGGAATCGTCCCTCCTGAAGAGGAAGTCTTGGTGGTGTTTAGGTTAGGATCAGGACCAGGATGACTGCTTAAGCTTGATAAAGACATCGATCACATCACAAGTGTGTTTGTGTCAGATAGTCAACAGCTCAGAGATTTTTTTTTTTAGGAGCATTACTGTGATAGAGCTGAGAGTTGCCTGTTTCGTAAGGGAATGGAAAAAAAGCAGTATGACGAAGTCTAATCTCAGACACACACACACACACACACACACACGACAAATAACGCCTGTTTGTCAGCTGACAAACTGTGACCTGTAAGATGATAAGGGGAACGTCTCCAGTAACGACATTATAAAATGTGCAGATTTCCCACAGTGTAATCCAGATGGTGCTGTAGAACTGCTCTCCCTCTGACTCAGCGTGAGAGTGTGTGGTGTGTGTGTGTGTGTGTGTGTGTGTGTGTGTGTGTGTGTGTGACAGAGAAAGGCTGGGTGAGGTCCCGCAGCTAAAGCGGGCATACAGGAGAGGCTGGGCGTGGTGCCCGGGAAAGAGCTCTGTCAGCACATTGACATGCTGGCATGAAGCCCCAGACTTCTGTGCCTGTAATATCATCTCACCAAGAGGCACAACACACGACCTGGAGCTTAACACTAACACACCTGTGTAGCTCTCACACAGATGGTCCCCAGCATGCAGAACCACAGGATCTCTCTCTATGTCTCTCCATATATCTCTTTCTCAATCACTTTCTCTCTCTGTCACACACACACAATGTGGACTGACAAGCTGACATCAGCGGTTAGATCAACTACTACGATAGATAAATGGATGGATAAATGGATGGATGAATGGGTGGATGAATGGGTGGGTAGGTGGATGGATGGATGTACAGACAGACAGACAGACAGAAACACAGACAGACAGACAGACAGGACAATAAGACTTAAGAGATTCAGCCACAGTTCAAAACAAAACCAGCACCTGTTCAGGTCTTTCTTTCTTTCTGTAACACACACACACACACACACACACACACAGAGGGGGCAGGGGATAAAGCAGCTGCTGTGGTCACTCAGGGATTCTGATCTCCAGTAACTGAATCCTGGCGCTATCATCTACCCCAGTTGTGTAATCGTGAAAACATATTGTATGTATTTATTTACATGTGTACTGTATGTATTGTACGTGTGTATGTGGGCATCACTGTGATGTAACTACAGTGTGATACATACTAAAGCCAGTCTACTACAGTTGCCCTGCTGTTCTAATAGTGTCAGCAGATTTGGGGTGAATATGCCTCTCCATCCCTTGTCTGAACCTGGGAAAATGGTTCTAGCTTCAGCGTTAATGAAAACTGTTAATTACTTATAATGAATGGATAATAAATGAGGTCATACAGTGGTGGGGCAGGGCGACTCTTAATAACAGTACAGTAACATTACAGAGATTCAACAGCTAAAAGTCACCCAACTTCCAGCCTTACAGCTCATTTTAAACCGTCTGAGACGTACGTGTTTGATACTGAATGTCTAATATCATTAACCCGCACTGGCAGGTCAACCGAAAAAACCTGAAACTAGTCCAAAAAATTTAGGAACTGGAAAAGTGAGTTTTTTTTCTTTTGTCAGAATTTATATAAGGAAACAAGATTATCCTCTGGTGCACACATAGTTCTATAGTCCAGACATGACCTGTTTCACAGTCCCCTATCCAGCTCCAAATATTTTCACTATACTGTGTCTTTCCACAGAAATGCTTCTGTAGATCAGACACACTGCCTGCACATTTCACTCACTACACTGCCTGCACTCACACTTTGTTGAAATGTTTTAAAGTCAGACTATTTTCTATTAAACACAATCTTGGTAGCTGAATTTTTAAACTAGATGTGATATTTGTTACTCTTATAACCACTAAGCAGTGGAATTGACCACCACATTTAACCAAACTGTGAAGTGAAACACACACGGCTGGTCCCCAACGCTGGTTCCTTATCCACAAGCCCACATCTGGTGTTAAAAACATGAACCTGGCAACCCTTTAACATTAACCAGTCAAACTTGTTCCAGAGCAGTGGGCCTTTATCAGCACTTGTTGCAGTTGCCATATTTTTTTAATAATTCCCTTGGCCAATTCTTACTCATCACACATCTCCACATGACAGCCATCAACCAGGGAGGGCGATGACTATCATACGTTTATTCCGAGGCACGTGAACCAGCCAAGCACATCTTCTCAAACTTTTTTAGATTGGCCAGTGCAACAGTGATTGTTAGGAGAGAGAAAGCGAACAGACACCACTTCCTCCCTGAAAGCATGGTCAGTTTAGCTCCTTTGGACCCCTGAACATGGATGGCTGTGGCATCAGCTTGATTAAAATTTATGAATGGATGATATGATGAATTAATCTTTGCTGTACCACTCAGGAACACCTGTAGTATGTGAAGCTGTTACATCTAGAAAGGCAGTAAAATCCATCTGAACAGTCTAAGGAAAAGGGTTTGATGAACACTGGATGCAGATTCACACAGTACAGTACTACTACATGCTTCTGGATATATGTACAGGTTCGAGTCCTACATGCTCTGCATCTGATTGATTTTCTCTCCCTTTTTGGTTCATTTATTAACGTGCAATGTGAAACAGCAACCGAACCCAAGGTATTGATTGCTCTTGTCAGACAGGTTAGTAGGTGTGAAACATATGAATATGACCTAAATAAATGAAGCTCACAGGAGATAATGTGCTGAATTATAAACCATATAAAGTGAATCTCATTATCCCGTTCTACCTGCAGGCACAGTTCATGTCCAAACCTGGTCATGGAAAAACCTCAGACTCCAGTGTGCCGGTGTTAATCAGTGCATGAATGTAGGCCAGGCCAAGTCAGTGCATGAACGCAGGAATGGTTTCTTCCTCCTCACTCTGCAGCAGACGTAAGGAGTAAGTTATTTTTGTACTCCCCGCCCACCCCTCCTCCCTCTTCCTATAAGCAGTGTTAGAGCCATATGGTGAGAGATAATCCGGTGGTGCGCTTGGTCTGAGCTCATCTCTGACCTCCAGCTGGTGATTCCTCCTAAACACACCCACACACACACCCTCACATGCTATCCTAATACATGACCAGCTGCGTAGGCGTACTGGTCTCACTGGACAGAAAAGCAGGTATAACTGAGAGTTATGGTACTGAGAGGGAGAGAAAGAGAGAGAGAGAGAGAGAGAGAGAGAGAGAGAGAGAGAGAGAGAGAGAAGACAAATCCATAGTTATAGTATAATAAAGGAATTAAAGGTGGCGCAGTGGTGGTGGTTAACGCTGTCACCTTACAGCAAGACAAACTGGGTTCGATTCCCGGTCCTGTCTAAAGTTTGCATGTTGAGTGGGTTTCCTCTGGGTACTCTGGTCTCTCCCACAGTTTATTGACATGCATGTTAGGCTGATTGGTCTAGATGTGAGTGTGTGTGTGTGTTGGCCATGTGATGGATTGGCGGGCTGTCCATGGTGTACCCTGCCTTCGCTGATGATGCTGGGATTGTCTCCAGTCCTGTGTGCCCGACTGGCGGGTTGAAGCTGAGAAGAAGGAAATTATGAATCTGTATCCAACTGCTAAATGCATAAACTGCTTCTGCTCTCTCTCTCACACACACACAGACACACACACTCTTCGAGGTGGCGCCCCTTGAAGGCTCATCGCTGGAAGATCCTTTTGTACAAAATGAGGTTGTACGAGAAAATAATTCTTTAAAAAAATCTTATTAGACAGAAGTTGGAGCTTCAGAGAAAAAAGTCAGTGTTGTTCTGTCATCCTGACATTTCACACTGTGTGTGTCGGCCTACTGTCCTCTCCACAGCAAGCTTCTAATGGCAACAGAAACTTCCCACGCTCTCTCTCACACACACACTATTTCATTCGAAAAGGGGCCACACACACACATACACACACAGAGGCTTTTGCTATGGCACAATAGCAGTGGGTTGCATTTCAGACAGCAGTGTTATCAACTGCCCCAGTCCCCCACCGACCTCATAACTCTCCCCAAGCCTGGCAACAAAGAGCTCATCACTATGACCTCATCACTGGGCAATGCACCGCACAATGTTTTTCTGCCCTTTTACCCTAAGACAGAGCAAACCTACGGCACACTGGTCCGCTTTAAGTATAAAAGGTATTGCTTTGGCAGTCTTAGGGACGTAACAGGAAGGCTGAATATAAGGAATAAGTGTTAAGCTCTGCCGGAAAAACACACCTCTGGGTGAGTCAGTGCAGCTGTTGATGGTGAATCAAAGCTAGGAGTAATAACAGGTGAATCGGATGTGCCGTAACGGTGTAAAGCTTCAACAGGTATTGGCAGATTTTCCCAGTTGACCAACTGCTAACAAAACACATTCAGTATTCTACAGTACATACACCTATCAGACTGGTAAAGTGACAATCCTGATGATCTTGTTAGAATTATGTATTTCACAGAGTGGGATACATTAGACAGCACAGCCAGTCTTAAAAATGGGGAAGTGTAACACTCTGAGCTACTTTGATAAGGATCGAAAGCAGAAATCAGACATCAGAAATCGGGACTCAGACACAGTCTCAGTCTTTAAGTCTAGGCTGAAGACGTATTTGTTTAATCAAGCATATTCTTTATAGT
>JAOVVF010031762.1:0-12017 GCA_028565595.1 Duopalatinus emarginatus | reverse complement strand
GATGAGGAAGCTTAACAAGGTAACCAAGAGGTAAGAAACAAACTGGATGATAAATAATTGTTTTTAGGGTATCTGAGCGTTAACATAAGAAATAGTAACAGAAAGCTAACACAAGAGGAAGGTTAAAACATTGCCAACAGAGTTAACACGAAGAAGATTTGAGTTGAAGGGAGGGGCGGGGCAACGCATAGTGATGGGTGATTGGCTGTTTAAAACAATGGTGATCAATGATTGGTCACTGAAAATGGCAACTAGGTTGTGGACCCAACATTTCTGAACTTGACTAACCAGTAGATGTTATGTGATCTGGAGAGATATAAAGAGTGGAGGACAGTCGCCAAAGTCTGCTCAATCTTTAGACTCATTTTCAACCAAATAAAACTACTAAATGCATCTAAAACGTGTACGAAAATCAAGTCAAAATGTTAGTAATTTGTCTTCCATTTACATAAAAGACTAATTTAAAACCGTTTTTGTTATTTGTTTTATATAAAAACTCCACTATTCAGAGAATATGACACACAGGCTTTCCGGGAGAGATTACAGACACACCCTGTGGTCGCCAGTCTTACTGTTTTAAATATCAGCTTTCAGTTTCGTTTTAGCTGTTGACTCACACAAGAGCTAAAAAAAAAAATATACCAGAAGACAAAAAAAATGCGCCAGTACTTCAGTAAGTAGCATATATATAATTATACTTTGTGGTTTATAAATAGATTATAAATAGATTGTTCACGGTTTCAGTGTGTGTACTTAATATTTCTATAGACAAATCTATTCTATCTATAGATAAAAAAGCAAAGAAATAAAAATACTTCCTTAAACACCCAACCTAGTTAGAAGCAAGATCTATCTAAAAAGCATAAAAACACCAAAAATATATATTTTGGTTGTAATTGCGGCGTGTGTAAAGTGAACAAACTGGGAAATAAATAAATAAATAAATACTGAGATAAAGTGTTGAGATATATTGCATACTTCGTCCTTTAGTACACGTCATTTACTTTGCAAGAAACCTGCCCAGTAGTCTGCTGCATTTTTAACACATAACACTTTAAAACTAAAACCTAATGTCAGTGCATTCACAATATCACCATTTTTAGTAACAGGGAAATGTAGGCTACATTTTAGACATACTTTTTCCTTGAGATTGTTGTTTTGACACACACACACACACACACACACACAAAAGCAACAAACAAAAAAAAACGTAAATAGCTCTATATCTTTTATTTTATTTTTTTTTATTACACTTTTTTCTTATTTGCCCTATTCTACAGCACTAAATGCGATCACTATGCCTAAAGATGTCTAAAATGAACCTAATCTCTAATTCACAGTTTGTAATCAGATACTGACTCTCAACATGGCTACCAAAGACAAAAAGACACCAGAACAAAATAAAACACACTCAGTATAGATCAGCAATGTGTATGTAAGGTCAGTGGGCATTAAAAATAAAAAAAAATAAAAAAACTTTTTGCTCTTTTTTTTGAAGTTTGAAGAAACAAGACATATCGGCAATTGTACAGTTTATTAATTAACAAACAGTTGGATCGTAGGGTCAAAGTGTGGAAAATTTCCTTACTTTTTGTGCTCTCTCTCTCTATATATATGTATCAATATGAGATGTTTTTACAAATGTTTTATAATATTTTTTTTTACAGTGCTGTTTCTCATCTTTCCCATGTCTGATGTGTCATTGTCAGTGCAAGTGCCATGTACAGTAAACCTGAAAGATGGTGTCAATTATCATAGAATAACCTGGTATAAGGTGAGGCTAGTAAGTTCATCAGTAATACCAGTAAGACCAACAACCTAAGTACCATAATAACCAGTAAGAGACAGCAACATAAGTACATTTAATATCACCCTTGCTGTATTATTGTTTGTTCAGGTGTCAGTCGGGCCGAGCTTCTTGGTTGGTCTTGTAACAAAAGACCTCCGCAGTAACACAACACATCTTTACAAGTCCGCCAATCACTCATATCAAATTGGAAGCGATCTGTCGCTGCTGCATGTGCCTGAGCACAACCAGGATGAGTGTGAGATATACCGCTGTTGTGTGTGGCCACCTGTTGGACATCACATTCTGGAGAGTGACTACAGCCTCCCACAAGGTAATGATTTATAGTCCAGTCCAGTTTGACACATGCAAATATTGTTTAATATTGTTTTTTTTCCATAATTTTTTTTTGCATTTCTTTGCCTGCAGATTGCCAGAGCAGTGCTGTTGAAATGATAAAAAAATCTTCTCAGGTAGAAAGTGCACATGTGGTTCAGCACAACTACTATGTCATCATAGGTGTAGGTTTGCTTCTGTTTGTAGCAATAACAACTTCTGTATGTATATGCAAAAAGAGAAAAACACACACCAAGGTCCTATCACATGTATCAATATAAAATATTTGTAAGGATATAGTTAAATATCCATTAATTTTTTTTTTTTTTAAAGAAATTCTAATTTCATAATTAATACTCTGGTTGTGTAGTTTTTTAGTGCATATATACAGGAATTTGGAAGTATGTATGTTGAACAATCAATAAAGGTAACCGTTGATAAATAAAAATTGGAAATTACCTTGATTCATATTGGACACATTGGTTGTATTTGCAATGGATTTTTGTCTCATGAAAAACTGAGGATGGAATATGCATTAAAGTATAGCAGCAACTGAAGGGGGCTGCAGTAAATGCCACGAAAAGTATCCCAGTGGAGGAAACTGAGCATTCGGTGATATGCATTGGTTAACAGCAACCCTTCTGTTTATAATTGTAATTATGATAGATAGATAGATAGATAGATAGAAGGAACTCACAGACATCCTGTTTCAACATCAAATCTTCTTCTACAAATTCTTTTGTACTTCTTGTAGATCAATCATAAACCAATTAATGTAAAAATGAATCGTTTGGGAAATGTAAACATTATATTAGTATTTTACTTACAAAAAAACAGTCAGTGAATGGAGGAGGTGTCGGACATTGTGGTTGACCCTTTGGGCAATGCAGCATTTAAGTGATATGCCTATAGGCACACAGATGGTGGCAGAGAAGAGGTGAACATTAACTCATTATCATTTAAAGCAACAGGCACTGAAAATGAGCATTTGGAAAGAGCTGTTTAGACAAGTTGAAAAAAATTGATGTTATATTTTGACTAGACAATGTCACAGACATTTCATTAAGACCCCAAAGAACTGGTATCATTATACATAGGTATGCCTCTTTAAGTGTTATGTTCCAAACCAAAGAGCTTAAAATGAGCTAAAATTGTTTTGGCTTAAAGTTGAGATTTTTTTTCATCTCCAGCCTAAGCACTTAGTATTTTGCTGTCTATTTCCTTTTTTCCCTTTTCTTTACTAATTTTCAGTTCCTTACTGGCAAGTCCCACATACAGGTTTATGTAATGAAACTAAATCATAGACATCATTATACCTGGGACCCATTCAGGAAGTATAGTCCTTGTCAATGTCCTTAGAGCTAGCAGATGCAGATTTCATAGATACGTAGGGGCTGGTGGGCTGGTGGCTTACACTGCAATATAAATGGCACTGCTGCATGAACAGATTGACATATAAACCAATAGCATTCTTTTCAGTTTTGTCATTAGACAGACAGTGTTTTAGTTTGTCTAACTGATGTGAGTAGCTCAGTATGCATGAGGAGATATGGGGTAAGTTAACTTATTCATTAAAGAGACACTTTCCTTTTAGGTGTATATTTAGTCCAAAATTGCACAATATGACATTTACCTTTTTCAGTTGATTGATTATTAAATGATTTAAGCATATTTTTTGCCTCTTGCTAATTACTTAAACAAACAACCAATTGATCAATGAATTAAAGTTGTGTTTAGAATCTTTACAGAAAATATTTATGATGTATATTCATGCTCATATTTATATAGTCAAAACTATTTGAAATATTCCAGTTCCAGTATTTGTTTTTAAGTTTATATTTAATAAAACATATATATTTAGATCTAGATATATCTGCAAAGTAATACTTTCCTTACAGCTTTCTCACTGACACAAACATGTATTCATGTATACACCTTCTTTACCTTAAGAAAATCATGCACGAATAAAATTAATCTAGACAAATATGCTTAAAAAACAAAGGATTGTATAAATAAATTTGAATTGAATTATTATGTAACCACAAATGACCCCCTAATACTTCAGTATCTGCTTTCCTGGTCAAGGCCAAGGTAAATAATTGAATATTATATTATATTAAATAATGTAAAATGATTATTATTGTAAGAATGCTATTCTATTAAGAAGAATTCTATTAGTGCATTTATTTTTATTGATGATAACAATTGAGTCAGTTTACCTCGGAGTCATTTTGGTTTAACTTTGTATCTGTAAGTGTTTTTAGTTGAATAAAGCTAGTATCCACCAATAGAAGTAAGGAAAGTAAAGTTGGTGGCAATCTGGTGGCATTTGGTGGTTAATAGTTTACTATGTTTCAACTGTACACAAACAGTTCATCTTAGAAAAGGAGTCTATTATGGTACATAGGAGATTTTATTCGTGTTTTATCTCTGCACAGTAATATTGTTTTGTCATGAATATATATAATATAACAGTATAATTTGTTGATAATAGTGTTTTCGTGTTTTATATTTTTCACTTGAAAATAGTGGTCTAAGGTTTTTGTTTTCTCTGAATTTGCATGGAAATAAATAGAGTATGACAACTGTCAGGTTTTTTTCTGTTTTACATGTTCTGTGCTATGCTGTGGCCAGACCTAGAAAAGACAGCTTGTGGTCACTGGGGCCTCAGGAACATTTCATCTTTTTCCACTCGTATTCTGTAGTACAAAGCATGAGAAAGTAGTTCTGTAGAATGCAAAGCATAATAAAGAGGCCTTAACTATGGAGTAAAATTAGGATCCTAAAGATTGTAAAATTATATTTATGAATATTTTCACCTCTTGCAGTTATAAATTAGGTTTCAAGTGCATCTGAAAAAATGCATGCATGTATCTGAATATGTAAACTTCTGACAAGATATTTTTGTTTAATCATTTGCCAGTCTAGTCAGAGATAGTGAGGGGAAATGACACAAGGTTATTTTTAAAACCTTGTTATTGGAAAAAGATTCAGGGCCTTTAAGAAAACATCCAGGGTTTGAGCCCTAGAAGTCACCCCCCCCCTTCCCACCCCTTTCCATTTTTGGTATAGAATGAGATTACTGTCTCTTATGTGAGAGTGCACACTGCACTCTGCACTATAACTAAAATTCTGCAGGTGTAAAAATCAGCTCAGATGTGAAAAAATGTGTTGGTACACAACATACATAAACAAAATCTTCTCACATGAAGTACCTGTCAACATTTTTTTTTCAAGTTCACACAAGTTTTACAAGTTTAGATACATGCATTTTAAGCCACTTTAAAGGACATTTAAAGATAATTCCTTATAATTTTGTAATACATTATACACTCTGATTAATTACAGGAAAGCGTTACACATCTTAGTCATATTCTGATATTCATGTTGGTGGTGGAGTTATTCATAAGTTTATTTATACATGTCATATATATACCCCAATAAATCTGTGTTACATGAGTTTTGCTGTTATTGCAGCCTGGATTTCAGTATTTGTTCTGCACTGTTGGAGTGGCCTGAGCCAGCATGTCATCCCAGCAAACTGCAATGAGGACATTAGCTTGCCATGCAACGTCAGTCATCCTGGTAGCATTTATCGCTATCTGGTTTGGTACAGAAATGACACCCCCATCATAAAAAGGAAGGTCAATAAAGTGACATTTTATAATAGGTCCTCTCCTGCATCTCTGGGAGTTCAAGATACACTGGTGTTACAGAACGTGCAACCCTCTGACACAGGGAGCTACCAGTGCTTCTTGGCCGCAGACATTGGTCAAAAAGACATGCAGTCTTTTGTCTCACTGAGAGTTTCAGGTGAGTGTGTGTTCATTCTGAGTATACTTATGCTTATGACTCATTAATTATGTGAGAAGTAATAATACTACAGTGATTTATTAATTTAACATATGTTATAACGTACTAACATATAATTATATTTAATGTCTTCGAACATCAAGTTGGTTCCTTTTATCACATACATTATAGCTGCTGTAATTAGTCACTCACTCACCAGCCTGTCTTCCTCTCAAAGTTAAAAATGCGGTTTGCCATTTGTTCTAAAGAGTTAATGTTACAGCTTAACTTATGACTGTTACAAAGCACTGACACGAAAGACTCATTCCAGAAAACATCAATAGCCAGCACTATTGTCAGAGATGCTGTTACTGGACTAATCAGACCTAAGAATTCAGTCCTCATTTTGTGTTATAAATGTTATTTGCATATCGCAGAATAATGATTTTTTTTTCAAAAAAAAAACAAAAAAACTTACTTACTCTATACGAAGTTTGCTTATTTGTAACACATATTTCAGCTAAATTACTCTCCCATTTTCCAGACTGTGTGACTGTCAGTCCAACCTGGACTACATCTAGACAGATGTGCATACTTAATATAGTGGAGGTTTCTTTCCTGTGGTCACTGCTTGGTTTTAGTCTTATCAGCCTGTTTAAAATCATCTGTTGCATCTTAATTGTCATGGTGAGTACAGACAACATCTAATTTATTATCACATATACAAAATGTGCAATGAAACAATAATTATTCTATTAAATGTAAAGAATTTAGACTAAATCAAATGCTGTTTTTAGTTAGTTTATTTACTTCTACATAGGACTGGTAGTCATGCTGTAAATAGTCGTATCTATTATATCATGTGTATTTATAATATCAATAAATAGTTTATTTAAACTTTAATTAAATATACTTTTCCAAGCTAAAATATGGTCGTTAAAAAAGAAAGCTTGCAAACCATTCACCTAATACCCAATTACTCTTAAAATGCAAGCTTTAGTTTCACATGCTGATTGGACCTTTTTTCTGTTCAGGTTTGCAGAAAGCACAGAGGAAATGAAAAACAAAGAAGAAGCGGGAGATGGAGACAGAGAAATTCTTACGAAGACACGGACAAAGTACTCTTCTGAGTTTGCTAAAGTGCAGCTTCCTGTTCTAGGTTTTACCTTTATTACTTGCTGCGTGCAGGCTGTACTTCTAAAATTTTCAGCCATTTTCTAAACCTTTACAATAACACAACAAAAACGAATCCATGAAGGTGATGGCTAATGCATTTATTGTGCATACAAGAACACATCCTGGAAGGGACGCTTATATACATTACAGGGCAACATTTACATGCACAGTGGGCTGTGCAAATCCAGCCTGTCAAATTATTTACACCATTTTATAAATAGTATCTAACTAGTATTTAACTAAGCACTTTTGTAATGCCACAAATGTAAATTTATCAACAATGTCCAAATGATGGAGAGGATATTCTGATGGAGGACTAGAGACAAGCTGATCATTTAATGATGACTTATTGGACATCACATAAAATAAATTCAGTTTAAAGTGAAACAAAAAGTTCAGATAACCTACTAAATGTACTAAACAGATAACACCCATAAACTGTTGACATACTGAGAGTTTGTTCATAGTTTGGTTCATTGACAGGTTGCTGACAGTGAGTAGGTATTTAGTTGACTTTGTCTAAAGTGAACTATTCAAATAAAGTGGTAACAACTGATCCCACCGGTCTGTTTGCCAGAATTTTCCAACTGAATTTGCCAAAATTGACCAACATTTCCTGTCCTTAATCCTTAATCATGATGAAAACTCAGAATTATGTAATTGTAAAAATTTGTACATGATAATTAAATATATACTCATTTTGATCCAAGCATCCGAGGAAACCTGAATAGGCAATTTTATAACTAAATACTACCTAAATAACTTTGTGTATAACTACAAAACATATCCTTAAAGCAGCTAGTTTCTCTCTCTCTCTCTCTCTCTCTCTCTCTCTCCCGCTCTCTCTCTCTCTTTCTCTGTATATGTATGTGTATGTGTTTGCGTGTACATGGACATGTGTATTTTGTTGTCATTTCTATGTGTTTAAACTGTTGACTCTCTCACTGTCTCTCTCTCTGTATATGTGTGTGGTTGCGTGTACATGGATATGTGTATTTTATTGTCAAATTCTATGTGGTTAAACTGTTGAAAGGCTTCATGTTTTTTCACAAAAGCGCTGTGTGAAAAATGTGTGAGCATATGCATATTTCATTTTCACACTCTTGAAAGCAGAGTTAATAACAGCTTTTACATCATTATGTTTACTGCATGTTGCAACATATGTTACAGTCAGCAACAAATATTCAGATACATTACATTTTCTTGTCCAAATTTTTCTGTCCTTCACCCATCATATTGTACATTTTTAAGTCAGTTCTCAAAGCTGATGCATTGGAAGCAGGAAAAATGGGTTAGTGTAAGCATCTAAGTAACTTTGAAAGGAGCAAAATTGTGAGAGCTAGATAACTGCATCAGAGCATCTCTAAAACAGCAGGACTGTGCTGTGTTCCTAGCTTTTTTTTTTAATAGCAACCAAAATGGTCCAAGGAAGGAAAAGTGGTGAACTGGTGACAGGGTCATGGGCATCTAATGTGCAAGGAACGAAGTGTAGCCTGTCTGATCTGATCCCACAGAAGATAAACATTGGGGAGCTGTTGTTAAGGTCTTGTTGTGCATTGTGCATTAAACAAATGTTCTTATGTAGGCCTCAAATATATGTGGAATTTTAAGACTGTAACTATAAAAAAGAATAAACAAACAAACTAGCCAAAGTCCATGCCTTGTTTTTTTTTTTTTTTTTTTAAGTCACTTATCAGGTCATAAAAGAAGAAATGCTGCTGAATTTAACATGATGTTCTAGTATAGGGTGTCTTTAGGGTAATTGTTTTCTTATTTCATATGTACACATTCTATTTTGCCACAAATCAGGAGAATGGAAGCCTCGTGTTTTGATCTGCATTTGGTGAAAATTCTATTTTATTGAATTTACTTGAACTAGTACTTGTAATTTGCTTTGGTTTAAAAAAAAGGGGGGTAGGCTGCAGGCTGTGGTATTGTGCAGGAAACAGTGGTCAGGATCTGCAGTATCTGCTTTAAAATTCTGAGGTGCAGGTAACACCACTACTAGGTATGCATTACTATGCGTACGTGTCTGTTTACAGTTCCAGTGAATAAAGAAATGGGTCAAAGGTAAAAAAAGGGAGATTTCCAGTAATCATAGCATAAACAGTGAAACCGAAAGTAAAATGTCGATTTATTGTACCTTTTGAGTTAATTTATAATATACAACATTTTAAAGTAAAGACACAGAACAATACTATAAGTATTAGAGTTACTGGCAGGTTTCCTTTAAAGTCATAACAAAAACAAACCTCACCCGGAAGTGATCACTATGTAGAGTACAGACTTTGCCTACCCACAAAACTGTTTAAAAAATGACCGGCTTTACAAATATGGTGCAGGTATTGTTTTAAATAAGATAGTTAAAGCTTTATTGCAAATGAGTGCATTAGATATGATTGGAGCCTTTATATGTATCATACACTTTGGTACTCATTTCAGTTTACTCTGCTGTGTTTACCTTCTAAAACGTGAAGCTTCCTGTGTTTATAGAGCTATCGCAAGCGCAACTCGACTAATCGCCTGTCTGCGGAGGAGGGATTTGTATATCCTCTGGGGATGAGAGCCACACACCCACACACACACATACATGAGCACGCATGCATTGTTTTCACTGTCCTTGTCTTCACTGTCCTTGTCAGGCCTTTTTCATAGACGTAATGATAAATGTAGCTAATTAATGCCATACTTAACCTTAACCCTAATCTCAGTTACCAAAAGGACAAATTTGACTTTTTTTTAGAATACAAAAAAAAAAAAGTGTTGGTTTGTCAATATTTAGTATATAGCAAGTGTCCTGACATTTTACATCTCCTTCACTTAAATGTTTAAGGCAGAAATGATCTTCTCCCCAATGGGCCTATATGTTGCTGTTTGTTGTAGTTCCAGTTATTTCAATTCGAGGTGTAACATAACTGTGTGGAGCCAAATAGGGCAGTGCACACACAGCCCCAAGATCTAGAAAGGGAATTAAACTGTTGTGTCAAATAGCAATTTTTTTAAGAAAGGGCTGGTCACTAACAATAAGTAATAAATATTTCATATAGCTTGTTCCCTTTTTATATTTCATGTCATTTTTAACAGATGAAGGTGGGGTCTGAAGTGCTAACCAGTCTTGTAATGAATGACCTGCAGACACAGGAAACTGCCCTCTATAAATTTGCTGACCAGTCCTATAAAGTGGGAGATGATTACTATTTTCTGGTACCAGAGGCTGGACAGAAAAACTGTGGCCATTACTGCTGCACTTTGTGGCCTCCTGTGGGTCATCACTTCCAGGATTGTGACTATGAGTACTATCCACCAGGTGATTTTTAGTGCCAAATTCCACCAAATTGTTATCATTATCCTTTGAATTATCAAACATGTGATCTGGAACTAAAGGTTTTCTTAGTTATATTTAGATCTAGGTGATAAATGATGTTAAAGTGACATAAGTTAGCAGGGTTCACCTGTTCATACAAAGCTGTTCCTCAGTGTAATCTTGCTATTGTACATTTCAAAACTTCATTTTGGACTTCATGATTTCTGGGCAACAGCTCAGAGGTAGAAATGTGTGGAAAAACAACAAACAGAACACATCAGTAGTTCCCTCAAAATTAAGAAGCAGTAATATACACCAATCACCCATAAACATTAAAACCACCTGCCTAAATAGCCACCAAAACAGCTCTAAGCTGTCAAGGCGTAGACACTACAAGCCATCTGTGGTACGCTGTGGTATCTGGCACTAAGATAGTCCAGTGGATCTTCTATGGGACTGGATCAAAAGGGTCTAGCCTCCACCCCATGCACACCAGTGAGTCTTAGATGCCCATGACACTGGTTCATCAGTTGTTCTTCCTTAGACCACTTTTGGTACGTACTAACCACTGCATACCAGCTACACCCTACAAGAGCTGCTGTTCTGGAGATGCTCTGACCTAGTTGTCTAACATCAAAGTCACAAAAGTCAATCGTGCACCTTATGCATTTCCATTTTTCTTGCTTTTCAACATTGAGAACTGACTGTTCACTTGCTTTCTAATATTTTCCCTTGACGGGTGCCACTGTAATGACCCCCCACCCCCTACCCCCACCCTCAACTCATGCTCATCAGTGAGCCTCGGGTCCCCATGACCCTGTCACTGGTTCATCAGCTAAGTCGATCTTAACACTGTCCCATCTTTTCCTGCTGTTTGACACATCAACTTTAAGAATTGACTGTTCACTTGCAATCTAATTCATTTCACCTCTCAGTTGTTTTGTAGTTTTAATGTTATCTCTGATTGATTTATAGTGAAATTTAAGTAGGTATTTTGTGGTTTCAGCACATTATATTTAGCAACTGGTATTTTGTTTTCTGCTGGAACATATAAGCTACTTTCCTGGAACTTGGTTTTATGCTGAAGTCAACATTACAATACAATACCTAACATTAAGCGTCATATGCACACTGCAACCACCAGAACTGCAGACTGAAGAATAAAAACATGAATGATTCACTACATTCAATATGAACTCATTCATTTAAACTATGGAAATTTATACTGAAGTGAAGTTCATAATGTAATGAATCAGACAAGACAGCTGCAAAGGTTGTATAGTTAACAAGTTAGAGAAGTACATGACTCTAACATCCTGCATACATCCTACATCCTGCAAAAGTTGACTTTTTTTTTTAGTATTACAGAACAGTACAAACTTGTAACTGTAACTATAATTTGGCGTCTTACATAGACACACATAGCGTTCACCTGTCGGAGACATTTGTAAAGTACCAGGGGCCCCATGGAATGTCAGCTAAACAAACCCTGCACTATTATGAACAGTGGTGGACAGTAACGAAGTAAATGTAATTCGTACTTAACCTTCCTCTTGTGTTAGCTTTCTGTTACTATTTCTTATGTTAACGGGTTGGTTTTGACCCGTGTTTTAAATCAGCCCT
>JAOVVF010031761.1:0-12018 GCA_028565595.1 Duopalatinus emarginatus | reverse complement strand
CAGCAAATTTCAATTTCATTCCCCCTGCCACCTAAAACACACACACACACACACACACACACACACACCTTGTTGACTTGTTGCATTAGAATAAAAGTGATTTATTTATACTCACTCGGACGCTCGCTTGTCTGTTTCTCCTCTTCTGTTTCCTGAACAGAAGAAATGTCCGTTTTGTCTTCAGTAAAATCACCGACTCGACAAACCACCAAACATTCAACTGAAACATTCATTTTTTCAGAGAAAGCCAGTAAACTTCCCTCTTACCTGTTCCTCATACAAATCAGCAGCATCCACCTGTCTGACAGTCACGTGGCTCAAACAGCACGCGCGCGCGCACATGCACAGAAAAAGAAATTGGGAACATGTTGGTACTGATGGTACTTTTGGGGACACTGTTTTTTTTAAATACATTTTATTGATGAATGCATTCTTTACATATCTGAAATTTGCACGTTGGAGACAAATATTATTAAGATATAAATATTATTAACACACACACAAAGAAAAAAAGTGCCCTCTAGAGTGGCAAAAACAAAACAAGGTGCCCCACTGGCTGCCTTTCATATAGAAAATAAATGAGTGCCCACAAAGGTGGCATTTGTTTTTTTTTTGTGCCCTCCAGAGCAAGAAAGTACGATAATGTGTCTTAGGAAGTGCCCCTACATGGTTGCCTTTCAATAGACAAGGGTGCATTATTAAATGTCCTCTGTTCTGCCCCTCTGTGACAGTGAACTTTCCAGTAGAGAAGATAGCATGCAAAGGGTGTATCTACATTAGAGAGAACATGGCTAAGTTTCCTAATGGAAGCCTCGTTAGTGGAGAAAATTTTGGGTGTGTTCCATACCAGAAGGCTGCCTGGTCAGTCACTGCCCACTAAGGCCGCTCTCTTATATGTTCCCTGTATGGCACTTAGTGTGTTGGTCATGTCCTGGAGAAAGGAAACTAATTTTTTAAAGCATAGGTTTCTACTTTGCCACATCCAAACTGCTTAATGTTGATTAAACTTGAATTAAATTGAGTGCACAAAACAGTGTGGTAAAACAGGCAGAATATTCTAATCCATAAATGACAATTACTTCACAGAGATTTGATTTTACTTATTTTATTACAACAGCACATCTGCATGACAGAATTATCCACGGCAAAACAAAAATATTTCTTTTCCTAAAAGAAAAACAACGCCTTTTCCAGATTGTTTAACAGCTAACATTAAAGTACTTTAAACTTTTTTTACTCCATCAAGTACTGCTGAAACTGCTTTTAATTTTGAACAAAGTGTCTGTACTTCACAATATGATAAGCTATTTTTCGTTGTGGCTTCATGTTCTGCAAAAACAGCAAACCTTTGCTTTCCTGAGCCAAGTGCAGACAGAATAAGTGTTTAAAACAGGCAAACGGGCAAACTACGGCCCGGGGGCCACATGCGGCCCGTTAAACTTTTTGATCCAGCCCGGCGAACTTAAAAGAATAAAATAAATACTCTGTGAATGTTTTATTTTCCCTGCGATTCTAATGTGTTTCCACTAGATGGCGCATTCTAGATACATTGACTTTGCTAAGGTTCTGCGACATACGGGACTCAAAGCTTGCGCATTGCTCTTTGACACTTCAGTAGCCCTTCATGAAGATGAGCGAACTTGAGAAGAGGAAAGTAGACAGAGAATGTCGAGTGTTCAATAAGGAGTGGACAACTAACTATTTTTTCATTTGTAGCACTATGGAAATTAAGTTGTATTAAGGTTACAATATAATAAATACCATAAATACAATAAGTTTATAATTAGGTCAATAATATTTAAGTGTTTGATGTTTAAAAGTTAATGTTTGGGAAATGTTTACATTATGGTAAATGTTTAAAGACCAATGTCATAATAATATGATGGCTGTATTTTATTTTATGTTTATGTAAAGAATTGAATTGTAATGTTTAATTTTGTCAAAACTTATGAGCCAATGAGCGCATAGCTTGGGGTCAAAATTGACAGGAAGAAAATGGAGAAGAAGGACGACAAAGTATGTTCGAAAGAGAGAACAAATATCACGACGAGTGTATTTGATATTCCGCCATTTTTTTAGTAAGTGTGTGCGATCGGCTAGATCATCATCTGTTACTATATTGGTGAAACAGTGTCTCTGTGGTTTATTAGAATTTCGAATAGAAGTTTTAACTGCTTTAAGAACATAGGCAAGAGTGCTCTGAAAGGTGGAGAATCGTGACGGGGCTTGGACTGAGCTAATACTGTTCGCGGGCAGCGACACTGACAATAGCACAGAGTTTAAGACACGGAGGACACAGACTTTGACCCACAGCGGAGCTGAGACTTGGAGAACATTGCGGATTATACTCGACTTCGATGTTCCGGATTCCTGTGAGCTGAGATTCACTTGCCTGGCGATAAAGGTATTTATTTTCTTTGGCCACAGAGGTGGTGAAGCAGCCATTTTGTGTTTTGAAGGCTACAACGTACACAAGCGATGTACAGGCCTGCAACGTTTGATTTGGGGGTTAAATATTTTAGTTTGTATTGTATAAATATGAGTGTGAATATTTTGTATGAAAAGACATTGAAAGGAGAGTAAATTGTAAATAGTTTGTACATGGTGTTGTGTGAAGTTCATATGGAGTTAAAAGTGTAAGGTTTAATTATATGTAATTTCATGTTAAAAGAGAACACTATAAAACCAGGAAATTATAAGTTGTATTAAGGACATTATTAGTATTTGTAAGAGAGTACACCTGTAACCCAAGAACCCAGGGTAGCTACCCCAGTTATTTGCATGGTGAGCAAGGGGGCGATCATTGAACATCGATCGTCTGCTGTATGCCTGATATGTCAGGAAACTGTGGCGGTTTTTAAAGAATATAATATTAGCCAACACTTTACCACAAAACACGCTAACTATGCTAGCAAGCTATCGACAAGCTATCGAAAACGCAAAGCCACTGTTTAGAAGTTGTCGGCTTATTTACAGTCACAACAAAAAAAAATCGCCGCCAAACTGCCATTCAGGAGTCGATTACCAAGGCCAGTTTTATGCTTTCATTAAAAGTGGCAAAGGCCAGCAAGCCTCTGTCTGGAGGCAAGTTTTTAAAAGAATGTATGGTGGCGACAGCAAGTGTCTTGTGCCCAGAGAGCTAAGACAAATTTGAAAGAGTCAGTTTATCACGCAGGACAGTGACTCGCCGTGTGGAATTAATTGATGAAGATATTGTCAGCAACTTAAATAAAAAGGCGAAGTCATTCACGTTATATTCATTAGCACTGGATGAAAGCAATGATGTAAAAGACACCGCTCAACTCCTTATTTTTATCTGAGGAATTAATGACACTTTTGAGATAACAGAGGAATTTTTGACAATGGAGTCTCTGAAAGGACAAACACGGAGAAAAGACTTGGAAGTTGGGACTTTGGGGCATCTCGGAATTTAGAGAGAGTCCAGAACAAAGTCAAAGAGGAAAATCCTGAACATGATGTTATTTTTCTCCACTGCATCATCCATCAAGAATCTTTATGTAAATTGGTGTTACAGCTGAATCTTGTTGTGAATCCTGTTGTGAAACATGTCAACTTTATTCGTGCAAAAGGACTTCAGCATCGTCAGTTTATTATGTTTCTGGAGGAAACTTATGCAGATCACCAAGACCTGCTTTATCACTGCCGAGTCCGCTGGTTAAGTTTTCTGATTTCGAAAAAATTGACGTCACAAGACCCAGAAGCAGCTCCAGGGGAGCTGCAGCTCGAACTGATCGCCCCAGTTTCAAAAGAGAAAATGAATGACTTTTATGCTTCACTCAATAAAGTCGCATTCCCAAATCTTCAGAGGACAATTAAAAGTTTTTTCACTGTTTTATGTAAAAAAATGCAATAGAAAATAATTAGTTCAATAAGTCTTATATGTTACATGTCATTTCTGAAAAGGAGCGCACATAAGCAGCGCACAAAGATAAACATTCGCACCAGATCAAATATAACTTGCTCCACAGACTGGCACGTTTTCAATGTTCCGTCCTTGCGCTGATCATTGTTGACTTTTAAGACAGTGTGTGTTTACAGTTGTAGGGAAGATTAGACAAACGAAGATAAAAATATATTTTTTAATTGTTTAATTTTTGCAATTTACAGAGTTGAAAACTTCTCCCAAGGACCAAAAATGGTTAAAGATGAATGGGAAAAGAAAGAGTAAGATCAGATGTCAGCCATGGGAAAACAAAACAATGTTTCTGTTAAAAATACTTAAAAAAATAAAAATAAATAAATAAATAAATATTAATAAATAAATTTTTTATTAAAAAATGTTTTTTTTTTAAAAAGTTTTTCAAACGATTGTTCTGGCTAGCAGCTGGGTAATTGTTGGCAAACATGGCTGGGATCCAGGCAGCCATACATGGGCCAGAATCAAATCGTCATTAATTTTGATTCTGGGCCAGATCCAGCCTCTGGATATGGGCCAACAACAAAAGTTCTGGCATGCCAGATATGGCTCAGAACAGGGCCATACATATTTTGCTAGCTAGGTGTTCCGATTTGCCCCTGGGGTGGACCCAGACACCCATGACTTGGCCTCTGGACCGTACCCTTCACAGTCCACAAGGTACTGAGTGGACCCCTGGACCCACTGGGAGTTGCCGTACCGTGTTGGAGGGGGCACCATCGACCTGCCTTGGTCGGTGGTGGCGGTCGAGTGGTGGACTGGCAGAGGAATGTTGTTCCTCGACATGTGGAATGTTGGGTGAATCTGCAGGCTAATGATATTAGAGGCCCAACATATTGGGGAGCTAATTGGCCCTTATCCCCTCTGAGGGGTAGGTCATGGGTGGACAACAACACTCTCTGACTCATCTGGAAGTGGGGGCGGCCCGACGCCTACAGTCGGCAGTGCGATGCATGGAGTCGGTTCTGGTCTCCAGGGCCGTCTTGGCCTTACACCAGGCCTCCAGACAGTGCCAGACGAATTGTTGTGCTGCAGGTACCCCCACCTCATGCTCTTGGTCAGAAAAGAGTGGTGGTGAAAACCCTAATTGCCCCGGCAGGGGGACAAACTGGCAGGCTTTGGAGAAGCTGTCATCATGTGATGAGACGGAGGCCTATGACAAAGTCCATGGCAAGGTGAGACCAGGGACGTGAGGGAACTGGCAGGGGCATTAGGAGGCCCTGCGGTTTGGCCCTGGAGCTCTTTCTCCTAGCACATATGTCACAGGCTGCTAAAAACTTGCGGATCTCTTGCTCGAGGCCGAGCCACCAAAAACGGTGTTGAACAAAGTCCAGGGTGCGAGCAACCCCTTGGTGGGCAGAGAAAGTGGAGGCATGGGCCCAGATGAGCACAGGCCGACGCATCCGTGTGGGCATGAACAGGTGGTTCAGAGGGCCCACCGCCCGGTTCAGGCTCCCTACCTTGGGCTGCCAAGACTTGCCTCTCAATGTGCCAGTGGAGTGGGGCCAGGATGTTCTCCATGGGGATAATGGGAGTGGGCTCAGCTGTAGCTTCAGTGGGATCCCACTGGTGGGAAAGGGCATCAGGCTTCTCGTTCTTGGAACCTGGGAAGAATGATATGGTAAAGTGAAACCTTTAAAAAAACAGGGACCACCAGGCCTACCTAGAATTGAGTGACTTAGCTTGTTAGATATATGCCAAATTTTTATGATCTGTCCAAACCAAGAACGGGTGCCTGGCCCCCTCCAGCCAGTGGCGCCACTCATCCAAGGCGAGTTTCACTGCAAGTAACTCCTAATCCCCAATGGAGTAATTCGCCTCTGCTGTGCTGAACCGCTGGGAGTAGTAAACTCAAGGGTGTAGCTTCTGATTCTGTCCCGAATGCTGGGAGAGAACTGCGCCTACCCCCATGTCAGAGGCGTCAACCTCCACTATATTTGGGAGGTCTGGGTTGGGGAGCCGGAGAACTGGCTGAGCTGACTGTGGCCAATGAAATGGGCCTGGGACTTTGCGGGTCAGAGCTGTGAGGGAGGGCCACCACAGTGCTATACCCACTTATAAAGCGCCTGAAGAAATTGGCAAAGCCCAGGAACTGTTGGACCTGCTTCAGTGTGGTCAGGTGTGGCCATTCCTTGACCGCCTTGATTTTTGCCGGGTCCATGCGAAGCTCCCCGTGGGAGATGATAAACCACAAAAAGGCTACCGAGGTCTGGTGGAAAACTGATTTCTCCAGCTTTACGTATAGATGGTGCTCGCGGAGAATCTGGAGCACCCGGTGTACCTGGGTCACATGCTGAGCGAGCAAGCTACTATAAATTAAGATATCATCCAGGTACTAAAATCTCACGGAGCACCTCGTTTATGTACCCCTGAAAGACCGCTGGGGCATTAGCCAGGCTGAACGGCAAGGGCCTTAGAGTGGCTAACCACCTCTGCCAGGTCATGGTACACAGAGGGAACTTCTGTGAAGTCCAGGACCCCACCCTGGGGTAGCCCAGATTCTAGTGGGATCTTGGGGGGAGAAAGGAGGCAGGCGGCATGACACTCGACAGGGTTGACCAATTGATCCCTGGTTTATGTTGGGAAAGCCACGAGAACCCCCAGATCAAGGGCATGGTGGGGGTTTGGGTTATAAAGAAAGAGATGGTCTCCCTCTGGGGACCGATACTGAGAACCTGGTCTGGCACCCACAACCAAGAGTGGTTTGGGGAGAAGACACAGCTCTAGAGCTAATTCCCTGACCAAGTTGTTAGCCGCCCCCGAGTCCACCCAGACCAGCACATGGTGTGGTGATGCACCTCTACCGGTGATACTGGCTTCCAGAGCAAGTCCTGACTTGGGGGCGGTACACTGGCCTAGTCCCTTGCCCCCGCCTCAGGAAGCCCCCCATCCCCCCACCACGTTACCCCGTAGTGGCGGTCACCTAGTCCGCCCCTACCTGCTGCACCACCAAACCCCTCTGTGCCATTAATCTGCATGGGTTCCTCCCCCTCGGAGGGAGTAGTGGAAGGGGGCCCCAATCAGGACCACTGTCCTGGACCACAGGATGGTCGGCCAGCCTCTGCATGTTCTTTAGTGCGTTGTTGAAGATGCAGGTTAAGCCGGCTGACAAGTTCGTAGCACTCCTGAAAAGTGGACAGTGGGTCACGGGTGGCAAGTTCATCCTTGAGGCATTTCCTCAGGCCTCATTGGAAAATGGCCATGAGTACACCCTGATCCCAGCCACTCTCTGCTACGAGTGTACAAAACTCGATAATATAGTCTGCCACAGGACATGATCCTTGACCTAGGTCTAGCAGCTGAGGGCCCATGTCTTTGCCCTCCTTGGGGGTGTAAAAGGTGTCCTTTAAGGTGCTCATGAAGGCCTCTGCACTTCTGCGTGGTCAGACAACAGGGAAATTACATATGCCACCTTGGACCTCTCTGTGGGAAACTGAGCACCCTGGAGCTTAAAAACCAGCGAGCATTGCAGGAGGAACCCCCGACAGTGCTCTGCATTGGTGCCAAAGCGAGCAGGAAGAGAACTGGCTGAGAGGGAAAGAGGAAAAGGCCCGTAGGCCAGAAGAGATGGAGAAGTCCCCCAAAAGGAGTCACACCAAGCACCTAACTTCTCCCTGACACAATTATTACCTTGGGTCGTCAGGTCCCATGGACAACCCTCTATGAGGTCCATTGTTAACCAGTTTGCCCTGACCTCTTACCTGGTGCAAGAGAGCACAAAATCTAAGGGTCTGATGGGGAGGCCTGGTTCAGTCTTAACTTAAATAGAGACTCAGCCAGGTGGTCCTCGTCAGGCCTAATTGCCCTTGGAATAGGCTGGCTTCCTCTGGTTGCGGCAGAGAGAATTGCCTGGCCCCATGTGGTGCCATGCTAACTGGGTCGGCTCTCGCTGGTGGCAGCAGAGAGAATAGACTGACCCCTAACACTGGGGTGTTTAGTCTAATGTTTTGGAAGAGACTGGGGTGTTTAGTCTACTGTGTGGGTAAAGACTGTGTAATATATATTAATATTTATATATTAAGAACTTTGAGGTCAGATATTTGGACTTGTTATGAGTTTTCACTCCATCATGCTGATGTGAGAAAGGACTGACTAGAGAAATCATTGTTATTGTGAGTTTTCAGTGATTTGTAAGATGTGTATCACAGTGAATGACCTCATGATCCTAATCTTAATTTTGGGCATATTATTATGAACCCACATGAGAATCTCTGGAGAAATGCTGTCACATACGGGGTGAGTCTTAAATCCTGGAAGTGAAACATTAAAACTTCATAAATTCTGTATTTAAGTTTTACCTTAATTTTTTTATTTGTGTAGTTAATTAAACCCAGTTATATATTACAATAATATATTTACAAATAATTATTTACAAACAGAATACTACATAAGCAGGTAATTAGAAATAAAGATATATGACAGAATTCTACACTGCAATTAGTTTAAATTGAAAGTCATATAATTAGTATTGGGGTTAAAAATCAGATCCTTGTAATGCACTGCACAGGTATTATTATGGGTCAGTCCAGATTTGTGCGTGTGTGTGTGTGTGTGTCTGTGTGTGTGTGTGTGTGTGTGTGTGTGTTATGATTTTATATCTTGGTGGGGACCAACAATCCCCAGAAAGATAGCATTATTGTTTTGACCTGTTTGCTATGCAGGAAAATGTGCTTTTGTTCCCGTTGTCAACAAATGCCTTTTAAATAAAGCTTTTATTATAAAGTTTTCTTTTCATTACTGAGGTTAGGGTCAATGTTAGATTTGAGGCATGTGGGTTTAAACTTTGCATATTGCACAATATATTTTATAGCAGATGCCATGAGGAGTAAACATCAGAACTGAGCTTATCTCTGAAGTTCTCCCAACACGAGTGTTTCATAATCCTGCTAAATAGCTGGAATGGGAGAGGTCTTCTGTAGTTGGTGTGTATAAAAGCTGTGGTGCTGCTTTGTTGACACACTTCCTCAGACTGAGCCAGGACCAGCAGGCAGGATGCGTGTGGACCTGGTGTGGCTGACGGCTGCGCTTCTCTCTTTCCCGCTGCTCACACTGTGTAACCCACTGTGAGTATAAACACACACACACACACACACACACACACACACACACACAGTCTGACAGGACCTTCCTCCTATTAGAGTCATGCAGCAACAAAACAGTTTTACATGTAACTTTCTATTATTTATACATGAGACCCCCTTATTTTTATACAAACTTTGTTAACATGTACTGCATGTGAGTTTTTTTTGTTCACATCTAACCACATGATTCACATGTCATGTGTCTTTACTGAGTTCAGTACAGTAAAATTCATATTCATGTGCTTTTCAAACATACTTTTATTCCAAATATAATCTTAAACATACTCTTATTCCAAATATAATCTTAAAAATAAAATCTTATGTGGTGTTACTAATAAAAGAGCATGTGCATGAACAAGATATTAAGCAGCATGTTAAAATGCTAAAAGTATATAAATCTGTTTATAAATCACATATATACATGTTGCTGCAAGGTGCAAATCCTTATCATCTAAACAGTCTTAAAAATAACCCTTTTTTTAAGTTTTCTGCCCCAATCAATAACAGACTCCTACCTGAGCATTCCAAATGATCAAAGGTTAAATTGACACAAAGAGATGGCTGCAATTCAGCTGATTTACGGGAACTGATTCCCGTGATTGATTAACCCTTCACATGTCTCAGTTCAGGGTAGCTATGTAAAAAGATGGTTGGTACATTTCCAAAAAAATGAGTTATTATGCTGTATACAGGACTGGGTAAAGACCTAAAAAAGCAGCTATCAGGAAAATGCAGACAAATAAAAGACAAGACAGCTTTAATATGGTTTTGCCAAATATAAAAACAGATTTAAAATAAATAAATAAATAAAGAAGTCCAGAGTAATTTAAAAGACCCAGGAGGAGTTTTTTAAATTGCCGTAACTCCACAGCCATGAAAACCGAAGGGTTTTTTTTATTGTCAGTTGATTCATTTCTATTGGGGGCAGCTCAAGTGGGTGATGTCATCTACATGCTAACTTCAAGTGATTTATCTGTTTCATTTAGATTTTCTCTGTTTAATCTTGCGTTAAATCCTTATACTTCCATACTGAATACTGAATTCTTAAAAGATTTAACGTTTGACATTTTATTTCATGAATTATGAGGATTCGTTTGGCATCAGGCAGTAGAAAAGGCTCTGCGTGTTCAGTGTTAATTTCATGGCCATGAGAATTAATGTTCCTAAATTTTCCTGAGTGTTCAACCTGTCAGAACTAGTTGTTTAGTCCACATAATTTCAGGGGGTCCAATCTCATGCAGTCTCTTTTATGTACTGGTGTTTTAGAGGTTATAGTTCTAGGTAGATATATAATTATAGTACACTGGGGCAAAAATACTGGATTGTGAGTGCTGTAGATTTGGTAAAATAGTCACCTGCCTCTTCCCACCCACTAGCTATACTAGCTCCACCCTAATATACAACAGCTACCAAATGGGGAAGGTTGAACTGCCTTTTTATGCTGAGTCACACTCTTGGGGAAAAATAATGTCCCCTGCTCTCTTTTGTGTATATGAGCTCAAGAATGAGTGTCACTGTGACTGACAGGCAAGAGAGAGTACGTCCCACCCATTTAGAAAGCATGGCCAATTTTGTTTTCTTGACCAGGGTATCTAAGTCAGTTCAAACTTGCAATGTTCAAAACTTACTCAATTCTTTCCTGCTGAATGAGTGAGCACTAATACTATAGGTTTTTATTAACTTTTAATTAATTTATCTGAAAAATGCATGTAAGTTGATGTGAAAGAAATTCACTTGTGTGTAAAATGCTGTATTTGTCTTTACATACGTTATTTTTTCTTAATAAAAGCCAAATGTATTACAAAGAAAATGACAAAATGGAAGAATGTTTTCCTCTTATTCTTAACAGGAATGTCTTGGTGGCCCCAAACCTGCTGCGGGTGGGAACCCCTGAGAAAGTGTTTGTAGAAGCGCAGGATTACAGTGGAAACGTCCTCCCAGTTAAGATCAGTGTAAAAAACTACCCACGGAAAACGACAGAACTGGCAACTGCATCAGTCACTCTCAAAGCTGAAAACAACTTTCAGGCTGTTGCAGACATAAAGGTCAGTTTGCCAAGACTACAGTGTCCATGCATGTGTCCAGTGTCTAAAATAAACAAAAAAGAATACTAACTAAGCTGTATTTTAACCCAGGGTTTACCAGGAGGATCTTTTTGCAGACACTGACCCCTTTAACAAAATAAATTTCATGGTCACATTTACTTTACAGACATAATCCAAATATTTAAATATTTACATTTTATGCACACTGAATTTACACAACCATATTTTGGCTAGTTGTGTGTATGTATTTATCTATCTATCTATCTATCTATCTATCTATCTATCTATCTATCTATCTAATTTATTTATTTATTTCCTAATATCAACCTGTTAATTTTCACTCAAGCTATTTATATTTTAAATAATATATAAAAACTGAAACCTGAATAAACAACTTTATTAAAGAATCATTAGAGTGCTTGAAAAAGCACTGTTTTGTTATTTATCTTCTGTCCTATTCTTCTTCATTTTCTGTTGGGGGCAGCCAGATGTGATGTCATCTCCACTCTAACGTAGAGTGATTTATATGTTTAATTTAGTTTTTCTTCTTGTGAAAAATCATTATACTTCCACCTAGAATCACCATTTCAATTTTAAATGGCAGACATATTTGTCTTTTATGAATATTATGAAGATCATAACATTTGACATTTTATTTCATGAGTTATGAGGATTTGTTTGCCATTAGGCAGTAGAAAAGGCTCCACTAAGTTCAATGTTAATTACATGTTAATGTTAATTTTCTGGTGTGTTTAACCTGCCATAACTCAGACATTTTCTGCTCAATCCACATAATTTTACAGTGCAATGATTAGCAAGAGGTCCTTTCTCTTCAGTGAAGTGACAGGTTAAAGATTTTCTGAGGTTTAACACACACACACACACACACACACACACACACACACACACACACACACACAAAAGGGGTGGGGTCTTACAGACAGAAGGATCTGTG
>JAOVVF010031760.1:0-12020 GCA_028565595.1 Duopalatinus emarginatus | reverse complement strand
TGTACTGATAATATATATTATTCTTAATAATTTACTTAATTATTTTTGTTTACAATAGTTTAAAGGTGTTTTGAATTAAAAACAAAGTATATTGATTCAAAAGAAATTAATTAGGTAAATTAACTGAACAGTTTGTTACCATTTTACTTATTGTGACAAAGGGGTCACATGGTGTCTTCTGTGACTTTTACGGTTTAAGTCCCGATGTAACATATACTTCACACTAACCATTTCGTAACTTGTATTTCATGATTTTGTTTTAGAAACAGTGTTTGATAAGGTTATATGTAATGCAGTACATGGTATTAAAGCAATAGACTTGTTAAATGGTTTGGAACATACCTTTTGGTATGTTCACAAGTGGTCATATGACTGCATCCAGGATGTTCAGAATGTCGCTAAGGGACATTATGAGTTAAAATTAAGGGTAAAGCTGTAAAAGGAAATTTCCAGACCTTTCAAAGTGTTTGTGACATATGTCACCGTGGTCCCTTATGGGTTAATACTATAATAATAAACATAAGAAATGTTACCACATGGTTTTGCCCTAAAACCTCCCCTTTTTTTTTTATGTAGGCTCGCATGGCTTGTATAACTGGAGTAACACATGATCCCGCCCTTTGTATTGTGATTGGTTTCTCATTATGAGGCTGTCCTCTGATTGGATGGTGAATTTGAGCGATCCAGGAAATGTAGTATGAGTGGAGAAAGCAGGGCTGCATCCGAAATTGCATACTTCCGTACTGAACAATACGCAAGCGTGACTAATGTGTCCGAATGTGCAGTATGCATCAAGCAGTATGCGAAAAGTTCCCGGATGACGTACTGTTTCGGCAGCCGTTTTGCAGTACGCGAGCAGAGCACACTGAAGAGGAGCAACATAAAAGTATTTTTATTGAAAAAATTTCTATAATAATTTTTCTTCTTAGTAAAAAAAAAACTTTTTAAGGTTCTGTGATGTGATGTCATGCGTCACATGACATTGGAAAGATGGCGGATCTAGTCCGTCCGAGGCTGTGCATATTGCTAGCTCGCATACTGGAATTGTGTACTGCTTTAATGGTAAAACAGTGCATACTGCTTCTGATTCACCATGTACTGCTTAAATACTCAATTTCGGACGCAGCTAATGACTTTTGTCTTACCATGTTTACAGGTTTGTGGCCTCCTGTTTGTCTGGAGCCTCTCATTCTAAGGTAATTTTAATATCAGTATTTTTAGGATATTTTTACACAAGCCGCTGATGACTTCTTTAAACATTTTCTGACACCTTCTATGAGGGCTGCACAGCAGTCTTTGATTATAAATTTGAACCTGAGGCTTGACTTGTATAGTATTGTTGCAGATTTTGTTTTATTTTGTCCAAGTAGAAATAAATACTTTGTCTTTCGGCAGGTGGAAGTTGGTGTGCTGAAGTCCAGGATCCAGTATGACAAGGAAGGACATCGTTACATTGCTTGATCATGTGTTTTTGTATTTTAGCTTCCATGAAACTGCATGTAATTTTGTTTTTAATGCAATCAAATAAATGGATTTTGATTCAAAACCTGTTGTGTTAATTGTAACATGACCAGCCATGGCATGTTGTATCCAATTTTCCTAGAATGACTGAGGCTTTCAGTTCCTGTTGCAATACTACCAGTTACTTTGCATTAATAAATATCAACATGGTTGTCACTGCCATTCAGTTTAAAGGGGACATGTCCCCTCCTTTTTATAATTATGTTTGTACCCCCTCCTTTGACATTAAATGTTTGTTCATCCAAGCTTTGCCTTATTTACTTTAACAGTATAATGCTGTGGGTAATCAGTTTGTGGGGTGGGGTTTTTTTTTTGGGGGGGGCATATTTGCTCCCTTCCCAGAGACATAAAGGAAATAGACATAGACATAAGGAAATTCTTTACAAAAAAGTCGAAATTGAAATTTTTTTTTCTCCCTCAGTATGTCCCCACCCCCTCCGGTAATGAAACCTTTCACAATTTGTGTGCCTTGTGAGCTGAACAGATTAAAGCACTGCTGCATCACTTTCTTTATATGGAAATTAAATTCCATGTTTCACCACAATCATCAGGTAGTTAAATGGTAATGTAGGAAATAATTAGCCAAAGTGAAAAGACGCCAAAATTGATTAAAGAACTTTAAATGAATCAGTATAAAGTACATTTTGAATGTTGCTGTAGATCATATATTAATTTTAAAGATATATGGAAAAGAACATGATATAGCTCACATCTAATATTGTCCTTACATAATTCTTATATAATTTCATACTTTTGTGATTCATTTCTTGGCTTCTTTTTCCAACACACTTTCCACATAGTCATTGGCATTGTTTAAAATATCTCTCAATGCTGTGAGGATGAGCATGTCGGTATCTGCATCTTGCGTGATATCTTCACCATAGTTCTTCACTGGGTAGATGGCATTTAATGGAATTCCGATGTTAACATTGCACACATCCATCTAGACGTTGCCATTCCATGCAGAAATACAGAGAGAAAAAAACTTGTACCCTTTTTAACAAATGTCACTGTGACCTGCTAAACCTCACTCTCTCTCTCTCTCTCACACACACACACACACACACACACACACATTAATTACCTTCTCTTTGATCTTCTTGCTGTAGTACATTTTCTTTAGATCATTTTTAACCAGCTCACAGGCTTTATCCACCTGGGTCATCACAATGACTTGAGGGATTCCTACACAATTTCATTTTTAGTACTCAAATGAAGTTACTAATAAGTTATTTTTTTCCAACTCTTGTTCCACTTATACAGGGATAAGTGTACATGAGTGGGAAAGGAAGACAGAACAAAACTTTTGATGTTAGTAAGGGAACAACATTATGTTTCATTGATAATAATTTTGTTTAGATGTTGTAATTGACTTACCCATCTGGCTAGCACTGTCTCTAATTTCTTTACATTTGTCAAAGACGCTTTTGTACATTCTTGAGACAGATTCCGCAGACAGAATGCACACCAGACAGTGAGCCTTATCACACAGAGTTGGGTTCTTTTTGTATTCTGCATTTTTGTCGGTTATTTCACCGAGAGGATTAAACTACAACAGAAAGAACAAATGATGTTTATTAAATTTTATATATCAGCATTGCTGAATTCATAAAATCACGCATTGTTGATAAATTAACAGCAGTTTGTTCCGCTGTCTGACTGTGATATAATTCTATCATAAAGTCATGTGACCATCATTCAGTAAGTAATACTCAAACATGGCTGCCACAGACTTATTCTTATTCCCCAATTGCACTCTCACAGTCTCTCACAGTCACCTAATTACTGATTGCACACATCTAAAAAAAAAGGCTTATCATGCCTTTAATGGTTGTTCTTGCTTGGTTGTTCTGGAACAATGAGTTTAGAGTTCTTGCTTTACATTGGGACATGTAAACTTCAATAAACCTTCCACTAGATTTTGGAGCATGGCTGTGGGGATTTATCAATTTATCAATGAGGTCTGGTGTGCATACTAGTTTCCATTTTTCCCTTAACCTGTTAATAATTTACCTAATAAATTATAATCACCACTTTCAAAGAAAGAGAAGAGTATTAGTTTCAAGGCAGAATATAAGGTCATTTTGATAACAGCAGAGAAAAAACATTCTCTGGTTTGTTTTGGAAATCAAAAATGTTAGCTCTTATTGCCATCCCCAAACTAGTGGTGGTTCCACAATGGTTTGGATTTTCCTTAGATGCCATTTTATGGGACCCCTGGGACACGTACACGTCTCTGATAGGTGAACTCTGTGTGTGATGAGTTTCACTTGCTCCTGTATTTATTCTGATGGGTTTGTCCTCTTCCAACAGGACAATGGACCACCACACACCAGATTATGGTTAGAGGAACACTCATCTGAGTTTGGGGATTAGTCATTCACACTTAAATCAGTCAAATGTTGACATTAAGTGTTAATGTTATTAAACACATCTGGATGCCACATAACACACTGTGGAACACAGAAATCCTCCACCTCAGAATACAACAGATTTGTGGAGCGTTCTGCAGGAAGTCTGGTGTTTATTACCTACAAGTATTAGACTGTTTTTTTTCTCTAACAGGTTTTCCTGCACTTCAGTGTACACCAAGCCACCAGTGTGTTTGCTGTGTGAACTGTAGTTGAATATCTTTTGAAAAGAATATTTAGAAAATAGATATTTTCTGTAGATAAATTACAGGAAGTGCATTAACAAAACATGTACTTACACAGTATTCTTCTGAAACGTGTCCCTTGAATGCGCTGATGACGTCCCCGGGTTTTATCCCTCCATTCTCTAATTCAATCCCCATCATGTCAACAATCTCAACAGGATAATACTCTCTTCTGCCCTTTTTCAGCTTGTGTATTTTCAACTACATGACATATGGACAGACAAATCATGTTTACAGGACAAGCATGTAACACTAGTCCTCTTGTGTTCCAGTCAAACGTGATTTTGTTTTTTCTCCTACTTGTTGTTTTAAAAACTACAGACTTCCCAGGACTCAACATTTAAAGATCTAATTCTAATTCAACCGAAATATTCAACACATTCATCTACATCCATGACCTAATCTACAGTACCTGTGGGAAACTGACATATATTTGAATAAATTCTTAGATTATAAGCATACGTTTATAGAATCAGTGTCATATACATCAGTCTCACTCATTTGCATTTAAACCTATAGTTCAGGGAAAAAGTCACCATCCTCTGAGAATGTGTTGGACTTTGGAATTTCTCAGCCTGCACTAAATCTTTAACCTGTCACTAACCCAGGCTGCTGGTCCCACATCCTGGTAGACAACCACTATCATACCAATCCCATAGTACCCTGCTGCAAACGACTTTTCTTGTCTTTACTTCTTGAGAAGACTGAAGAGGCTCCACCTATCCCTGCAGCATTAAGTATGGATGAATGATCTACCATGACTGATGGATTAAGACTGTGATAAAGATCGTTCAGCACATCATTGGATCACAGCCACCTGTCATCCATTACCTTCACTATCAGCGCTGTGTACACAGAGCAAACTGCATCTCTCACCCAAGCCTCACACTGTATACCCTCCTATTTGGTTCTTACTTACTTCTTTTGTAAAGCTTGGTCCTGTACATGTGGAGTTTTCTAGAGCACACATGACATTACGGCCTAAGAGGACCCTTTGGACTGAGTTGATGAAGGATGATTTCCCGGCACCAATCGGTCCATACAACACAATTCTGAGGGTGTCAGTGCTTGGTTTGAATTCTTTCACTTCATGCAGGATTTTATCTTTTTCACTGTTAATCAGCAGAAAAGTTTATTAAAGAGGAGACCACAGATATTTTGTTCAGTAAATATAATACTACACATATGAAGACTTGTGGGTATTTTTATGTGTCTCTAATGTGTCTGTTGATGCATACCTACCATTACAACTCACTTTTTGCACACAATAGACATGAATATGTATTATATATTGTATTCCCAGTAAACTGCTCTGTATATAGATATTCTTTAGCCTATGACTGCTTGCAGTTGCTGCTGGTGGTGTCACTCCACTCAAATGTGCTTATATGCAAAGGCTGGGAGTTCTAGTTCACCTCAAAGTACTGTGATGGCTGGGAAGTTTTCTTCTCAGTACATCAACCATGCTGCCTTCTGGTGTGGCCCTGTGGCATTGCCTGACCCCTTATACACTTGTGCTGTTATTTTTTTAATTTTATATTAATTATATGTGTTATATCTATTGTGCATTAGTATGCCTGTATACATATGTGTGTAAAAATATACATGCAATATTCATACAGTCTGCTTCCTCTAATGCAGTCATTCTTACCTCCAGTCTATAACTAGTCTCCAAGGCTTCTGGAGTTCTGTATGCAAGAACACAAATAAATGTCAGATTTGATCAAAATCCTCATTCTGTATGTGAATGTTAAGTTTCTATTTTTTTTCTTAAAAAGAAAAGAAAAGAAAGAAAACTGCCTTTTAATAACCTTCCATCTCTGGCATCGCCTTTGTTAGCTATTTCACCCAAATTAAAAAAGTAGGTCAGACCAGGGACAGTGGTAACACCTTGAATTCCTCCAATCAGAAACAAACTATAGTAATTACACACACTCTTCACAGGTTCAGTTAGACGGCCTTCTTGCTAACAAAAAGGAGCCACATTCGAAACTCCCAGAGAACATTATCACCAAAAGTGTTATTTATTTATTTATTTTCGATCAGATGCATTTTTGGATACTGTTCTGAGATCAAATGTCTAGAAACCCAGACATCCAGTCTTATTAGAATCACTTTTTTTGTTTTTTTTAAAAAAAACAAGTTAAAAATAGAAATGACTAACCTGTGTCAACCTAGCAGTCAGATGAGTTCACATGAGGTAAAATCATGGCTGGTGATATTGGGATGGTTGTAACATCCAACTGAACCAAGTAGTCAGTGACTTTCATTTACATTTTAAATACAAAGATCATCAACATAAATTATTTAATTGGGATGTTGCCTCACACTACAGCTTTAAGAGCTCAATGTTTACCCGAGCAACTGCTTGACACCGACTTTAAAAAAAAAAAAAAGAATGAGGACAATGGTAGATAAATAAAACAACATACAATAAGCTTAGATCTACATGTGTGAGATCTACATAGACTAGATTACATGCCATGTTAATACTAATCACACTTTTTTGAGGATGTGTTCTACCCATTTAATAATTTTTTTACATTATAATTTGACGTCGTCCCCTCTTTTTTGTCATGTAGTGTGAAAGAAAGTAATCATTAGGCCTGTTTATAAAAAATAAATAAATAGTCACAATAATGTGAATTATTAGTAATGTTAAATTACTTTTTTTGTAACTGATTAATTATATATGTATATTTTAGACATGGTACAGTCGTCCCTGGCATGTGTTATAACTGCCCCTGTACACTGGCGTGGTTGTAACAGTGGAGTGACTGCATTCAAATTAATTCTACAACTTGTACATATTTTACAAAACCATTTAAATACATTGTTTCAGTAGTCGACACAATGAAGTTTATAATATGGCAAATTGGCTATTCCAGTATAAATCATTTTTGATTTACTGGAAAAATAACAAAAAAGTGTTACAACCGTCCCTGGTTTTCCCTTGTCATAACATTAACACCAGCAGCCTCAACAGCTGCCAGAACAGCTCTTACAATTTGGTCCTCACATTAACGTTAAGAACTGTTTACTTTCTGGACCTAATCTGAGAACTTGTAAACTAAAATTTGTCTTTGTATTTTAATTTGAGAACTTTTGAAAAACTTATTGAAAACTATTTTTAATAGAAAAGATCTGTGCAGTACACGTACACAATTAATTGGGGGCGGGGCCAGTGGAGATGAGACAACAATCATGACCAATCAAATAAAAAAACAACCACTGCGCTCCGCCTCCTGCTCTCAGGAACATGCAAGTCTGTATTACTATGGTGAAGAAGACTAAGACCACAGTCATGGATTTAAATTGTAAATCATCATGGTTTTTTTTACTGTCGAGTAGTAAAAGATGAAAGTAACTAAAAATAAAATGCAATATTTATTTGGTTTTGGATACGACAGCAGTGGGTCCAGATCCTTATTCGGGATATTGCCATAATGAATATTGTTTAATCTGCACAACGGCTTGTGTTACAGGCTTTGGGAGTAAAAAGTGAAAGTACAAGCACTGCTAGTAATAAGAAGTGAATTAGATGTAGGTCATGTGCAGGTAATTATCACTAATTACAAGGAATAATTACAAATACTGAATACATTTAATTCTTTATATAGTGTCCCAAGACCTTAATGGTGTAAATAAATAAATAATTTTTAGTAAAAATACTACTCACCTTTCTACTTCATTATATTCTCATATGTCCTGTGCTGGTATTTCATTTTATGAAAACTCTAATTAATGTTTCTTGTGAAAATGACTCACCTGGTGAGGGAGGACGTGGAGTAGATTTACCCAATCCCATTTCCTGGTTATTGTTTTGACAATGGTGGTGGAAAGCACTGTCAAAAAGAAACAGCACTTTAAAATCTTTCCAGGGTGTAAAATATGCCAAAGCCCCAACCTAAGTCACTCCCCAAAAAAAGGCATAACAGTGTACTGCTGTAGTTTGTCACTTGCCAGACAATGTATTACCTTGCTACACACTTCTGTGTTGTCAGAATATCAGAGTTATATTTAAATGGCAGTTTTTCAGCATCTATCTACAGCTTCTTTAACCCTCAACCTCGCTAAATGTGAGTTTGCACAAGCTACAGTTACGTACTTAGGAAAGTAAGTAGGCCAAGTTCATCCAGTTCAAGGTTCAAGTCATTGTAGAGTACTGTGTACCTTCATCATAAAATGTTCTTCATCAATTTTTGGGAATGGTTGGATACTACAAGTGTTTTTGTAAGATTTTGCCAGAAGGGCTCTGACCAGACACCCTATTTCAAGCAGACTGCCCTTGATGGTGCACTGTATTCTTTTAGAACCTGCTTTAAGATTTGTGTGGTTAGAACATTCTGTCTTTTGTAGAGGGGTGTTACGTGCACGTCTAGCACTACAGCGCTGGGTATGTTCTCGGTCTCTCTGTCTCTCTCTCTCTCTTTGTTTTTTTCTGTGGGTTTGTGGGCCACATCTCCTTCAGTTGAGGGGCATTTTGCTATATAATCTGCAGTCACCACAAGATGGAAGAAACTTACACAGGATGTGGGGCATATGCTGTGTGAGAGCCTTATACATTTTTACCACGTAGTCTGTGTGTTTAGATACACTGGGTTAGTATCAGCAAGCTGGTGCCCCATCTCTATTTATGCTTGTTAGTTTAGTAGTTAGGTTTTGCTTTTCTTGTTCTTTTGTTTACCTTAAAATGTATCTTAGATTAATCTCTTTTTTTTAATGTTTTTTTCTTTTCTTTGGCACAGCCACCATTGGCTCCTCGTATGCCTTAAACACCTATGCCTTGTGTGCCTGTTTTACTTTAGGATGCTCTGAGTTTAATAAACAAACTCTGCTTTAAAGCTCTAACTCTGGTCTGGTTCCTTCCTTTCTCCTGTGTTCCGTCTATTTGTTGCAACTATTCGAAACTGAGCCATCCTAGGTTGTAACAGTTTATGTAAAAAGTGTACTATAACATTTTAAAATATGATAAATTTTTTTTGTTATCAATATTGTGCAAAAACAGAAGAGACTTACATACCTTAGAATGTCTTGCTGAATTGATGTGCTGTTTATCAACTACTGGTAGACACCTGTGGCAGTGGAAATGACGTACATGTCTGCATAACAGTTTCACTTTCTGAATGACATTAAATGTAATTAGATATAGTCCTGTTATTGTACTACAATAAAAAACCTATAAAAAAAAAATTTATTAAATGAATGATCCATTACCATTCCATACCATAACATTCCCATTACATGTTTTATTAAAAGCCAAAATTAAGGTACACATAACCACAGACTTATTTTTGTTATTGATTTTCTGGATTTGTTGTTGCAGCCTTACACAATATTTTTTTAGTATACTTTTATGTAAATTTTCCAAAGAGATTAATACTATTATAGGTTTAACTACAATTGTTTTGAGATATATGATTAAAATGAATATAAATTAAAACTAAAATATTTTTATTATGTCACACTCAGCAAGAGGACATAAAGACTGGTTGTTTAATATGCAGTTCGGTCCAGCAAAAAAAAACTGAACACTTGAACACACCGCTTGCTAAGTGGCACTGTGGTGTTCAAGTACTTCACAAAAATAACACTAAAATAAAATGGCTTAAACACGTGAATGGCAAGGTTAAACCTAAAACAGGTGAAAACAATAAACCTAATGAGGGAACAAAAAACAGGTGGGAATAAACATAGCTAGAAAGTGAACGTGAACTATGGAGAAACTCTGGGGATGGATTGGAACTGGGAAGTCAAACATGGCCACAGTAATGTTGTCTGGAGGCTGGGGATTCTTTAGGGTTATAGGTGCTTAGCTAATTTAGCTTTGTGTAACTGACATTCTGAAAGTTTGTTATATGGTTTTAGATTTATGATATAATATTGTTGATACTTTTGATAATAACATCGTAATTTAGACATGAGCTTGTGTTCAAGGAACAAGCCAGCAGGCCTGGACTGGCCATTGGGAGAACGGGTGGGGATCATAGCATCCAAACATCCCAGTTTTTCAAAATGAGGGTTTCATGACCATGATCCCTCCAGCTCTGCACCCTAAAGTAGCTTACTTTAAATAAAATGTTTTCAGCCTAGAATTAAAGACTGAGATTGTGTCTGAGTCCCAAACACTAATTGGAAGGCTGTTCCATAGATGTGGGGTTCTATAAGGGAAGGATCTGCCCTCTGCTGCAACCATCATAATTCGAGATATCAGTAAATAGCCTGCACCTTTTGATCGAAGTAGGCGGGGCAGATCATAAGAAAGTAGAAGTTTGCTATGGCACTGTGGCATTAGACTGTTCACTGCTTTAGAGGTCAGTAGGAGTATTTTATAGTCAATGCAAAATTTGACCGGGAGCCAGTGCAGTGTGAATAAGACAGGGATGATATGTTTATATTTTCTGTTTCTAGTAAGGAGTCTGGCTGCTGCATTCTGGAATAACTGCAGTATTTTTATGCACCTACTGGAACAACCAGACAACACGGCATTACAATAATCCAACCTAGAGGTAACAAAAGCATTAACCTTTTTTTTTTGCATTATGTAGTGACATCATATTTCTGATCTTAGCAATCTTTCTAAGACAATAGAAGGCTATCCTGGTAATATTACCTACATGAGCTTTAAAAGAAAGACTAGAATCAATAATCAGACCAAGGTCTTTAACAGCTTTACATGGTGTAAAGACCATCCAGAATGTAGAATCAGAAACTTTACTTCTAGCTGCCTGAGGTCCTAATACTAGTACTTTTGTTTTATCAGAATTTAGTAACAGAAAATTGTTTAACATCCACTGTCTAATGTCCTTCAAACATTCCTTGACTAAACTGGTGTCTCTTATCTGGATTTGCTGACACATATAACTGTGTATCATCAGCATAACAGTGAAAGCTGATACCATGTTTACGATTGATATTACCCAGAGGTAGCTTATGTAGAGAAAATAATAACGGGCCTAAAACAGAACCTTGTAGAACACCAAACTTTACCTTACTATTTATAGAATAGTCACCATTAACACCGTTAACATCTACAAACTGATAACGGTCACTCAAATAAGACCTAAAGACCTAAACTAAAACAGGCCATTCACAACTTTAACCAGTGCTGTCTCTGAGTTATGATAAGGCTTAAAACCTGACTGACAAATTACAAAAATGTTATTGTTATACAGGTATGAACATAACTACTGTGCTACAACCTTTTCTAGGATCTTGGAAAGTCACCAAAATAAACAGGAGTCACACTAAATGCCTGACCCTGCCCTAAAATTTTACCGTTACCTTGACCCTCTATAAAGCCTGCTGTTTACCAATGTCCCAGACCTCTACCTCATTTATAATCACACTGTCTGTGTCACCCAGTTGATGATCTGAGTTCCTCTCAAGGTTTCTTCCTCTAAACATGTCAGGGAGTTTTTCCTTGCCACTGTCACCACCGGTTTCTCATCAGGGATAAAATTAATATAACTGTGTAACTCTTTCCATTATTTCTATAAAGCTGCTTTGGGTCCATTGGTAAAGGCACTGTACAAATAAATCTAAATTAAATTGAAATTTGTGAAGCTCTACAGTGTAGATACATTAAAAAGCTGCATGTTTAAATAGTAAAGCATATAAAGCATATCAACCTACTCAGCCTGTTAAAGTTGGGTTCTTAGAGATTTTTATATATTAAACTTAATGTATAAAAATATTTAGTGTATAAACAACGCATTATTTACACATTATGTAAAGCAAGTAAAGCAAATATCAATCAGTTAGGAACAGTTTAGGTGACTGAGCTGGTAAGTCATTAGTGTTTAGATATGGAGAGTATATGGTATTACCATATACATACATA
>JAOVVF010031754.1:0-12027 GCA_028565595.1 Duopalatinus emarginatus | reverse complement strand
TAATAAAATTGATTTTTTTGCTAGTTTGTTTATCTGTCTGCTTTTATTTAGTTGCTTGTTTTATCATCATAATGTTTTTCTTACTACTACCACTTTTACACTGGGCCACAAAGATTTAACTTTTTTGTCAACCATACAGATACAATAGATAATTTACCACTTTTTCAACAGTAGGTAGAAACCTACTTCTAAAATGTGCACGCGCTTCATGATCGAAAAATTCCCAAAGCATCTACATTCAGTGTGCAGAGACACATATGAAACATGTATGGGACAAAATCTTTGAAAATCTGTGTTCAAACACGTCACATCTGTCTAAAGAAGTGCTACAAATCTACACAGTGCTGTTGAAACAGAGTGATGTTTTCAGTATAAAACACCTTGTGTGTGTCTGATCAGAAAAATCAACCCTCATCTCATCTGAACTGCCGACGCTATTTATAAAACATGCCAAATGTGAGACGGCTTCATTACACGGCTTGGTGTAAATGTTACAGTATGCAAATGACTGAGGCAGCAGGAGGGGGCGGGGCCTATCTGTCACACTGTTCCACACTGACATTAGCACTGCACGAATACGTGGAATGACATGTGACTTAGTTTCTACCAGATGTTAAAATAAATGTACATGCTGTGTTTGTGCCATTATTATCCTACATAGTAATAAAGACAAATACGGAGGACATTTCAGACTTTAGGGAAGTGTTTATAAGGTTACAGAACTAAACTAACACATTTCTCTTAGCTCATGCATGCATAAGGCTGCACCTTCATAAGGACTGCGGAGGTCCATGCAGTGAAACATGCAGACAAGGGGACAGTAAACACACATGAGCAGTTGGGGGTTCGGTCCCTGGCTCAAAGAGCACTTTAGTTGGGACTTATTAGTGCCGGAATCGAACCAGCGACCTTCTGATCACAAGGCTTGTTCATTACCCACCAGCCTATGACTGCCCTTTAATCTCTTCATGGCATCTGTAAAGAACTTTAAACAAACATAATCCTCTATAAAGGTTATAAATACACATCTTGTTCCTTGTCAAATGCTTATGTAGGTGTTATGTAGCCTTATGAACACTGCCGTGAAGCCAAATGGGCTTTGTGTACTTTATATTATGTAATGAAGAAACATTTATTTAAAGCGTACAGCATCAAGAATGAAACCTATTAGCATTAATATTGTAGCTGTTTACGGTCGTGATTTATATTCCGTACATTTGTGCATTATTTCCTTTGAATCAGGAAGAACGAAGGACATCAGAAAATAATCCAGAGCTTGGTGATGTGATAAAGCGCTTCAGTTTCTCACTTTATAATAGAGTGTCTTACATTCTTCTTCTAACCATAACAATGTCTAGTCCATCTGGTCTGAAGGATCTTATACTAATGCCTTGTGATGAGCTTGTGATAAAGCAACCGGCCTTGTGACCAGAAGGTCCTTGGTTTGATCCCTGACATGACTGAAGTGCCCTTGAGCAAGGCACCTAATACTCAACTGTTCCCTGGGGGCCATTGATAGGATTGTGCACTCCAGGCGAGTGTGTTCACTGTACCCCAGTGTGTGTATGTGCGCACAGATGTGAAGTGAATTGTAAATATGAAGGGCAAGTCGCCCTGTGTGCAAGCACTGTGGCCAATGAGTGGTTCATTTTCTTTCCATATTCTATGTTGATTTCTGAAATCTGAATATCATACGTAAAAGTCTGCATCTTTAAATATTCCTATTTGAATAATGCCTAATAATAAACATTAAAATGATGCCAGGCTCAATGCCAACCAACCAACCAACCAACCACCTGCTCTCTCTGCAAGCCTGATAAAAAGACATGAACACACCACCTGCTAAAACATCGCCAGATTCTTGTCTGATTAATCTGCTAATACGTCTGGTTGTAGACGATGACATGATGAACACGTTCCTCACTCAGTGTGTTAATTGGCCTTCCATAGTAAGATGGATGCAGGTGGAGTATAGCTACAGGCTTAGTGAAATATTATAATGGAACGTTTATAGTGTTTTTTTTCTGAGTGCGAGAGCTGAACTGAGTGATATTGATGCTGCAGTCTGGGTCTTGCATCATGTCCATACTAAAGAGGAAGTAAAATCAATTGATTCATGAGGTTCTGTGTCTGGAATGATTCTCTATCAGATCGTTAGTCGCCTGCAGCCAACGAGCGATGGGAATTAACCGAACTTCATGTATGAGTGTGGAATGCTGGGGCTGGGAAGAAGAAGAGAAGAATAAAAGAATGGAAACAAAAAGTGATTTGTAGAGATTTGAGAAAAGAGAAAGTGCCTGAACTGCAAATAAGTTCCAGACACAAAAGATGTGAATCAATTGCAGATCTTGTTTGGTATTTACACATCTCGCACATTTCAGATGTAACCATGTGCTAATCAGTGAGAAATCAGACACTGGTATGAGTGATCAGGGTTGTCTGATGTGAAGGGTAGCAAAGTCCTGACAGAATACCTCCCAAGTCTCCCAACACACCCAGTTTGGTCCAGATGGGTTCCTGGGCTGCTGGTCCATGCACCAGTGAGGCAGGGTTCAGAAGTGATTTCACCTGCAGTGTAGGCTGGGGGTCAAGTTGTTCATGCCATGGCTTCCTATAATCATCGTGTTGAATTTGACCCCTTTGGCTTCCGGTGTGGTCACGGAATTGAAGGTCACCATCAGCCTCTGTGATGGTCACTGCATTGTAGGTTGCCTCATTGACCTCTGACATGATCACTGCATTTAAAGGTCACCCCACTGGAATGGTCATGGATTTGGAGGCTGCCCTGTCTGCTTCTGGCATGGTTGTAGCATTGGAGGTTGCCCCATTGGCCTCTGGCATGGTCATAGCGTTGTCACCCCTTGGGCTTTTGTCATTGTCCTGGTACAGGAGGTCTCTCTGTAGTGTGCTCAAGAGTGGAGAGTAAGGACCTCTGGCTTGGTCAATGCATTGGAGGCTGCCCTGTCGACCTCTAGTGTGGTTATGGCATTTGAAGCTGCCCTGTCTGCCACTGGCATGATTATAGTGTTAGAGGTGGTCCTGTTGGCCACTGGTGAGGCCACTTTCTTGGCCTCTAGTCAGAGCCATTCTGTTACCTCACTGCCTGTGGCTGACTACGCTCAGCCAATGGCCTGAAAAGTCGGGGAGAACTGCCTGGGCCAGTATGATCTGGAGCCAGGTTGTTTCACTGTCGGTTCTTGTGGATCTGTTGAGCTCAATCTCATAAGATCCTCATAACCTCTGCTGTATCTGTGGTTAGATTCTGCTTTCTGTCATGATTTAGAGTTGGAGGAAGGTGCAAGTGCATAGAAGAATAAAAAAACAAAGTCAGAATTTTGGACCAACAAATGGTCTAATGGTTGTGAAATCAAGCTCCTTTGGAATTACATGTGAATGCATCATGAATATGTAATATCAGTTTATGACCGTAATAATAAATCTTTTAGATTTAATTGTAAACTCTTTTTTTTTTTTTTTTTTTCTGAAGTAAATGTAAATGGTTTCAATTTCAAGTTTGTAATAGGAAAAACTGTCCAAATTTAATAACTAAGCCCTCTGGATTTAGTCATTTTCCCAATAATAGCCTTTCCAGATGTTTAATTTATAATGTTGCGAAATGAATCAAGTTGCATTGCCTCTACACTGTGTTTCATATGTGCAGTTAAAAGAAAATCACCAGAACTAAACTTTTGTATATTATTAATCCCAGCATTCAAATTGGACAAGTCTTGACATTTTGTCCAGCTGACAGACACCTGAATCTGTAGATCCTGTTAGTAAATCAGGTTTTTACACATCTTTACACACAGTTCTTTATTAAATCAGTAGGTAAGTATGGTGGTTAGTAGACTTGCATAGTAAACTTAAATTAAAAAAAATAGTTCCATGTTTTATCCGACTCCACTAAAAAGTGCTAGCTAGCAAAATATAATATACATTTACACTTTAATACAAAATAAGACCAACAAATGTGCTTAGGAATTTTTGTGTAGAGGACATCTGTGTGGCCATAGTTGATATCATTTCCTGAAAACATTTTGAATGTGGCATGGAGGGTCCCCAACCCTAAAGCAGACGTAATCTTGTGGCCAGGAAAGCAGTCTTGGTAAAAGAAGGCCCTTGGTTTGAGCCCTGTAATCAACCAGACTTAACTAAAAAGCAACCCCTAACTGCATGTATGCTTACTGACCCCTAGTGTGTGTTCACTAGTGTGTATGTGTGTTGCACAGTGATCAAAAGAGTGGCACACCTTCATTTATTCTAACCCAGGATTCTATGTTCCCAGTGTTCCGACTCTAATCTTAACCCCGAGGTCTAAGTTAATTGGGTTCTATGTTTCTAGGTTACTTTAGACTCAGGTTCCCAAGCCTAACCCAGGATACTATGTTCCCAGGCTCCCAACCCTAATTCTACCTGTGGTCCTATGTTCCCAGTGTCTCAAGCATATCTTGGGGCCCTATGTTCCCAGGGTCCCAACCTAATCCTAATCTGGGGTTCTATTTTCCCAGGCTCCAGTGTTCCCAAGGTCCCAACCATAATCCCAATCCAGGGCCCTATGTTGAAAGGGCCCCAGCCCTGATCTCTACATAGGTTCCTATCTTCCCAGGCTCTTAATCCAAGGCCATATGTTACCAGGGTCTTATGTCCCTGGGGTTCTAAACCTAACCTAGGTTCCCATTGTGTACTCAGGGTCCTAGAGCAAGTATGTGCGGGTCTGAGAACACTGTTAAAATGGAAACCTTTGTGACGTTACAGTTATGTTATGTATTAGTCTGGGATAAATAAGAACCTCAGTACATAAGCATGACAGTAATTTGATGTGCTGTGGTGTTTCCCCTCATATCACTTATGAAAGGTTTATTATGTTGACATCTTAATTTTGCTCCATGTTATCAGTGTTTTCATTAAAAAAAAGTCATTAAAAAAAAAAGTCTGAACAGTTAATAACCCACCCGAGACCCAATACTGAGAACACTGGAGACTAGGCCAGAACAAGCTGTTACTATAGAAATAATAATGGATCAAAACAAGATGTTACTATAGAAACGACAACAGTCAGAATGAGCTGTTGCTATAGAAATGACACCTCTCAGAATGAGCTGTTGCTATAGAAATGACAAATAGTCAGAATAGTTGCTATAGAAATGACAGATTCATTATATGTTGTGAGATTTACACACACGCTGGTTGGAGTCTAAGTTTTGACATTGTTATATTTTACAGAAAATCTACACCCATATTTCTGTTTAATGACATAAAAGCTCTATACAAATAAACCTGAATTGTGTCGTATCTCTAAAAGCCTTTATAAAATACATTAAGTGCATTCTGTAGTGACTCTAATTCCATAAAAGCCAGTGTTGATCATTATTTGACATGTTTGTTTTCCACCTATTTTGAGCCGAATCTGTATTATATTACAGTCATTTAAGTCAGACCTTAAATGCCTTTTAAACCTAATATTAGTGGGGGAAAAAACAACATTACAGACTACATTAGTTCAGTTTTAATGGAAAGGGGGTGAATATTCCTGGCAAAACCAAGAGGCTAAACCTCGCATATACTTCAATAAGGCTCGGAATGAAGGCATGCATCCAGAATCCAAGCCTAAGGTCCTGTTATTGCTTTTCTCTTTCTCAGTGCCCCTTTCAGACGCGTTTCTCATTTATTGTCTCCTTTCATTTCTCTCAAGTGCCTGTCCACAGGATAAAGTGTAGGAGGCTTTTAAAAAAAGGGCGATGGAGCAATAAGAGCAGCAGGAGTGTGTATGAGTGTGTACAGCACGCTGTGCTGGAGATGGTGTGCCAAATTACAATATCTCTCATAACGAACGGGTGTGTAATAAAGCAGTAATCGTATTAGTGTTGATTAAGGAGAACCGTAGTGATGCACATGTGAGTAGGCAAAACTTGTGTGAAGAAGCTCTGCTGGGTAAAGGATGGTGTTACACGTTGTGTGTAGGCAGAAGTGTGTGTCACACACTTTACTGTCATTCTACTTTATTTCAGCACCTACTCAGAGCTCTTTTCTCCTCAGGTTGGGCAGAAGTGCTGTGTTCAGCTTTATGCAAACTTTGGTGTTTTTTGCTGAGCCCAGGTTCAAAGGATGAAGTGTTGCAGCTCAGGGCTTCTGGGTTGACACTGCATGTAACCTCCATCATATCATCAAAACGAGCCTGAAAACTCAGGGGTGTGTTGCTGGGTCCAAGGTGATACACATCATGATACATATTTAAAACAGCCCAAACAACACCGTGCCTCCTTATTTACTTATGGCTGACACACAGGCCACAGCTACTTTGCCCTAAGTGGGCCCAATGCAATAGCCACGCCTTCTTTACTGAGACAGACAGGCACAAAAGCCACACCTCGTTCATTGCAGCTGACCGACTGAGAACCAAAACGTCCTTCACTAAGACACATTGGCTACATGTCCTCCGCTGGAACTGAGGCACAGAGGCCACGCCTCTTTTTTAATCGGATTCAACTGAGCCTGACGCCCTCTTATAGGCCGCTCCTCCTTTGCATAACCAAACCCTCCTGCACTGGTAGAGAAAAAGACAGAGACCACACCATGTTCACTGAGACTGACGCCCACACAGAGGCCGAGCATCCTTCACCGAGGCTGAGATGATACTGTCATTTCCAGCATCTGCTCTGGACCAGAATACGTCTCCGATTCTAATCTGAGCTCATACACCACAGAGCGACACATCTGTCTCCAGCTGTGGAGACGTTCCAGCAATAAAACAAATGTCTAAATGGTATTTGGATAATTTTGTATCGGCACTAGGAAAAAAATTCTGGATTGTAGAAATGCAGTAACCAGTCTAAGAGCAAGGATCTAGGATGAAAAGCATCTTATCTTATAACTTTGTATATAAACAAATATCTTGCCTTTTGTTATGCAGAAAGACTTTTTTTTGTTTATAGTATTAGGCATTGTTCTTAATGCTAGAATTCATGGCTAATATTTTTATTAAACATTATTATTATTATTATAACATAGCCATTAAAAAAAACACTCATGTTACAAGTGACATTGTGTAGTATAGTGCATACACTTTAATGGCAGAAGAACTGATACAGAAGAGTCTATGCAGGATTCATAAGCTGGTGGTTTAGCTGGCCATGGGATCCCTGGTACATCAGCAAATGAAATTAACTGTTGTTCGGTATTACGGCTCTATATACTAGTTTTCAGACAAAGTTAATTAGAAATTGTTTTACCCAGTGTTTTATTTGGGTCATGGCCCTGTTCATGTTCTTCTCTTCTTTACCAGACTGTAAATATTCACCTGCACTTTGATCAAACAGTGCAGGATCTTTATTAGTACCATGAACAGACTTCTAATAATTACTGTTCAGATTAAGGCACAGTGGCAGACTGTAAGTAGAAACATACTGATGATGTCCTGACAAGTTGCATATATATATAAGGGTTAATAAGGGAGTGGGAAAGGTTTAAAAGTGTGGCGGGGGGAGGGGGGGGGCGTAACCCCCACGATAAACGAGGGACTGTATACATATATGTATATGTATGCAGAGGTGGGTAGTAACATTTACTCTGTTATATTTACTTGAGTAACGTTTTGTATAAATTGTAATAACAGTAGTTTTAATGCAGCATAATTTTTACTTTTACTTCAGTATATTAGTGAAGAAGAAGTGCTACTTTTACTTTGTTACATTGAGCTACATTTTGCTTGCTATTCGCTACTTATGTTTATCGATCCATCCAATGCACCATCTTTTTGTTTTGTCTTCCAACAGAGGCTCTGTCACATGATTGTGTCTCACCAATCAAATGTAGCCACTAGCGATGAGAAGAGACAACGTCACGCGTATCGCAACAAGAGAATTTAGTTTATGTTACTTTGTAAAGATTTAGTAGTTTAACGTCCTGACTATTAAACAAAGAGGGACTCAGCAGTTACTCAGTACCTGAGTAGCTTTTTCATCTTACTCAACTAATTAATATGGCGATGACATTTTACTCTTATTTGAGTCGTATTATTCTAAAGTAACAATAATTTTATTTGAGTGCAAATTTTGGCTACTCTACCCACCTCTGTGGAGCTCTGGAAGGAGATGAAGGATTTTTTTCTTCCTCTAGACTAAGTGTTTACACCAAAACATTAAATCTTCTGAAGGGAGCTGGTTTGCCAGAAGCGATTAACCTTTTATTAATTGATTTAGTATTAATGGTGATTGATACAGTAACACAAACAGTAGACACATTCTGATCTAATGACACTAATGAATCAATGACGATCTTGCAATCTGTGTATCGATACACACTCATTTCATGGCTCATAATTATATTCAGCAACCTCTAAATTTAACCTCATTAAGAAGAAATAATAATTAAAGTACGATGATTTAGCATCTCCTGCTTAGCTGTTTAATCCTGAATCATTTGTCCATCACTTTGCATAAGATCATCTTCTGAATGAGTGAGTAGAAACCTCTCCATGTAAAGGTCATCATCCTCTGGGTGTTCACGCTGAAATGCATCATTAGAGTGAGAAACGAACCTTTCCCTTACAGCAGCAGAGCTTCAGGAGAGACCTGAGGTGCTTTCTATAGTCTCATGTAGTGGATTGGTTTGACGCAGACCCTCTCGCAGCGAACTCAAGGGAGATTTATTCAGCATGTGAGCACAGTGGTGTGTGTTTCCTTTATTGACGTATAACAGCTCAAAGCAAGGACGAGTATGTCGAGGTGTACACACTTTCTCTGGGGGGTCACGTCACCATACATTCACTGTTAAATGTCGATTTATTTTCTGCAGCAGTAGGTCTGAGAGTAGCTACAACTTTAATATTAATTCAATTCTACTAATCTCTCTTAGGGCCCAAGCCTTTATGGGGCCCTAAGCAGATTTTCATTTGGGGCCCCCATACCATCTCTGATCACCTCTGCATATTGCACAATTCCCTTTCAACCCTGGGCCAGAAAAAAAAAAGCATAAATGCCTAAGGCAGAAGCTGACGTTATTTTATTTCCTTCGAGTGATTTACAGAGAGAGATATATTGTGCAATACACTGAACCGCCCATGGGTTTTATCGACCACCAAAGCGGTGCATATCTGCATTTACCCAACAATGGCAGCAGCCAACAGCAGCAATTGATTAACCTAGTATTGATGTGCCAACTATGAAAATAAATGAATATAAAAATCACTGTATCTGTTTGATACTATTGTTTTATTATTCAATGTTATTTTTAAAATATATATTTTTGTAATCATGATATCTTGGCGCTCTTGGGGGGCCCCTGGTGGCACTGAGGCCCTAAGCAGCCGCGTAATTCGAGTATGCCTTGGGCCGATTTTGATTTTATATGACTTATATGATACTATATAATATTACTTGGGATAAATTAAGTTCCAGTGTGTATTTCTGAGCTGTTCTGGATATCCTGTTTTATTATTTTTTTGTTTTTCAATACATTAAATTATAGTACTTAATTAAAATAACTCATTAGAAATAAAAAAGATGTTTAACATTTCTCTATTTTTTCATTTAAATTTAATTGTAGTATAAATTATTATTTTTAAATATTAGGGCCAGTGATAACTCAGTAGGTTAGCCATTGGGGTACTGATTGGAACCTCATCAGTTGAAGCCCCGACATCAGGTTGCCACTGTCAGGGTTTTGAGCAGGACTTTTAAACCTCTGTTCAACCCAGACACTGGTAGTGCAGAGAACCCATAGTGATGGTCCCAGGCTGGTTTAATAAGAGGGTTACTGGGGGGTTAAAAGGATAGTTAATGGTAATGTTAATGTCCAGGAAATGGAATGGCTAAACCTACTTTTTATGCTACGTACATGATTTATTAATAATGTATATGATGTAGATCATATGCCGTCATATAGACATATGGTCGAGGTATCCCTGAAGGATAACATGGATGCTTTTGATCTTCTGAATATACATTAATACAGAAAACCTTTCTGTATCTGTCACTTTACTTTATAACCGCCATCAATTCCAATTAGTCAGCCGGTGTTTGAGCATCTGTGGTACGTGTCATGTTGATCTATTTCCATGGTGCCGCTGGGAGCGGTGCACCTGCTTGGTGAGAAATTCAATTTTCACATCACCTGTCAACCGGGATTAACCAGCACTCGTTTACAGTGTCACGCAAAGCCACCCTGAGAGCTCAGACGTAACTAAATTGCATGTCTCTCAGAGTAATGAACGTCCAGTCATCTCCCTCTGTGCCCAGGGAGCATTCGTTTGTGTTGGCCTTAAACCTGAGGAGGAGGTATTGAGAAGGCTTGGCAGTGGTGAGTGAAATTCAATTAGTGACAAATCTAAAGTGACACACTGTGGCTTGTATGGCTCACTAATAAGTTCCTTTACACATCCGTCCCTCACTCGGTGGACACATGGACGCTGAAGTTTACAAAGCCAAATAAATACACACACTAAGTGGTTAGCGAAGTGCCCTGGGTATGGCTTGGTGGACGAACATCAGTGTTGTAAGTCTGACACTTTAAATCAAACAGCTGAACTTGGACATCTAGTGAAGGTGAGCAAAGCGACAGATGCGACAGATACATACACAATACAACCTGCAGTGAAATGCCTTTGACTGTCAGTCCATGAAAGTAACTATAAAAAGAAATATAGGTATAAAATGTAAAATAAGAACATAGAAACACACATCTAACAATAGTTAGAAGAAAAAAATATATAAAGTATAAAGTGATATATATGAAATATAAAACTTATATAAAATAAAAGAAAATATGAAAATAGAAATATACATCACAGAATAATTAGAAGAAAAAATATATAAAATATAAAGTGATATATATAAAATATAAAATGTATATAAAATAAGAAAATATGAAAATAGAAATATACATCTAAGAATAAATGGAAAGAAATATAAAAATATAAATAAATATAAAAATATATAAATATAGTATAATAAATATAAATATAAACATATAAAATGTAAAGTGGTTTAAATATAGATAAAATCCAACAAGTTTTGACCAATCAGATGAAAGATGGTGGTGTGGTGTGGAATAATTAACTTTAAATTGCATTAAATTACAAATGCTGTACTTGTGATCTAAACCCTAAATATAACTCCAAAAAGGAAACGATAAACCCAATTAACCCTTAAATTAATCATAGTATTATTCTAAATGATTCTCAGTAAACACTGCTGGTCCTGAAGTTCAAGGAAAAAAGAAACACGGGGGTAAAACTAATGCAGTTCTTCTTTGTATTTCTGGTGAAAAATGAAACCCACACCTTTCTGAATTAGTTTAAATGGTGACCATTTAGAATATACAGCTAAATGTACACAGGAGGTTTTCGGATATGTAGAAAATTTTCACCTCTTTGATTTGTGACTTTTTCCAGCACTGCTTCAGATTTACACTTAAGGTGCATATTTATAATAATGAAGATATAAACTGTAGAAGTGTTAAACTATTATCAGAGTATCCAGTTGTCGAACCACAATCGGCCGTTACAGTCAATAGTATAACCGAGACAGAGGGGGGAAAAATACACAACATTTAGTAAAGAAAAAAAAAACGTGAGGGGAAAAAAGTAATTTGTATGGATTTCACAGACGTGGAGAAGGTCTTATTAAATAAAAAAAAAAAAAGTGCAAAGTGGGTGGTACATCACCTCTGAGAGTCGGCCACCTTGGCCTGGAATGGTCCAACATGCAGGGTCATCCGTCAGCAGCTCCAGATCCATGATGTAGTCATTGCTACCTAAGTAAATAAAAAAAGTAGAGGAACATAAAGGAAGAGTCATGGGATAGAATTAGGTTTTTTTTTTTTTTTTTTTTTTTTTTTTAAAAAAGAGTGACCTGACTTATATAACTTCATTTTAATGTGTGTCCATAACCTGATGCACATGAGTGAGCCTTAGCCTTGAGCAAGGCACCTAACTCCCCCAACTGCTCCCCGGGCGCCGTGGTTTGGGGCTGCCCCCCGCTCCGGGAAAGTGTGTTCACTGCCCCCTAGTGTTCACTGGTGTGTGTGTTT
>JAOVVF010031752.1:0-12032 GCA_028565595.1 Duopalatinus emarginatus | reverse complement strand
GCCAACATAGTGTTAGGAGTCTTGCCCAAGGACCCTTATTGGTGTAGCACAGACTGGCTGCCCAGATCGGGAACCGACCCCAGGTCTCTCACATCGGAGCCCAGTGATGTTACCACTGTACCACACCAACCACATCACCCAGGGAGCAGCTGGGGGAGGTAGGTGCCTTGCTCAAGGGCACCTGTTGCCCATGGCAGGGATCGAACCCGGGACCTTACAGTCACGAGACCGGATCCCTAACCACTAGGCCACGGCTGCCCAATTAACTCACCATGGTAGTGTAAACATATCTGTGCATGCTGTTCCTCAGTACTTGAGAACTCTTCTTCTTATCTCCCACAATGTGCCAATCAGGCACACAGGGGCTGGAGCCAATCCCAGCATCCTAGGCGAAGGTGGGGTACACCATGGACCAAGTCACCAATCCACACACTCACACTCAGTCATGTCTTTGGACTGTGGAAGGAAACCGGAGTACCCAGATGAAATCCACCCAAGCATGGGAAGAACATGCAAACTCCACACAGAACGGCCCGGACCGGGAATCGAGCCTGGATCGTCTTGCTGTGAAGCAACAACGCTAACCACTACACCACCAGAACTTGAGAATACCAAAGAAGGAAAACCCAATGCTTACACTGAGGTGCCAGTCAAACTGATACTCCAGTGTAATACCATAGCAGGTCCACAAACCTGTGGAAATATTCTGTAGACAATGAACACCAGACTTCCTGCTGAACCTCCACAAATCTGTTGTATTCCGAGGTGTAGGATTTCTGTGTTCCACTGCACGTTGCATGGCATCCCAGATGTGTTCAATAACGTTGAGATCCGGTCACTTGTGTGGAAATGGCAAAATGAAATTGCTAATGATACCCTGTTCATAAGTGACTCCTCTATGTGAAAGCAAATCAGCCCTGCCCCTAAACAAGCCCAGAATCAGACTTGGGTGAAGAATCAATTGCTCTTGCTTGTTAGAAAATCAATCTGTTAAGTAATATATCACATTAGATCCCTGAGCTGCACACCGATCTCCTCCTATAAGTGTGTGCTTAAATCTAAACAATGTCCCCAAGGATTCAAGAGAGCCAAAAGGGTCAGATGTATGCAGATGAGAAGGCGTAGCTGCAAAAACATGACTCCATATGGTCACAAAATGGCTCGCAGTGAGTCCGACATTAACATTTCCAAGGCATCAGGCAAATTAGGGCTGGCGCCGGCTGTTCAGTACACTCTGCATGAGGCAAAAGTTTAAAAGCTGCTGTAGAGTGGTGGATACGGTCAACCACAGAGCTGTCGGAAAGCTCAATGTCTTGCGTGAAGGGCATTAATACGACTGGCAAGGCATTAAAATTCTGTACACAGAATAAACAATTCATATTAAGTGTGTAATTAGTGCATATTGTGCTGACATTAGTGGAATTGTTGAACTTTTAGTTAGACAGTAAATGATGTTTGTGTTCATGGCAAAGGCAGTTATCAAGGATGTGAGTTGACTCGCAGAGTCACATCCAAGTGGGCAAATAGTATTGACACACAAAGCTCTGGCCTACTGGGATCTGGATTAGGTTTCCATCCACACAACATGAAGCCATGTTACTGACCTCATCATCACAGCTTCGGCTGGATTCAGAATCGTAAAATGCCAGACGGTGTGTTTATGGAACATCCGTGATCAGAGGAAGTCCTGTGAAACATGGGGACACTGGGGCAGACGCGCCTGTAGGTTTTGTAGTCTTGTAGGCACGGCTCTGGTCTTGTGACTGGAAGGTTGCCAGTTCGATCCACTGTACTGACTGATCAAGGCTGCTAATCCACCAACTGGTCCGTAGGCGCAATGAATAGGGTTGCCAGCGATCCAGGCAAGTGTGTTCACTAGTGTTTGTTTGTGTGTGCTTCACATCATCGATGGGTTAAATTCGGAGGTTGAATTCCTTTGTGTGTAAGCCTGGTGGTCAATCACTTAATTTTAGTTCAAACACACACTGACATTTTTGTGTATGGCCAGACACCAGTTTATACACACACTTTTCTGTAAACCGTTTCACATCAGAACATTTCACAGTTTCACATCTTTGTGTTAGATTTAGTCACACTGCAGGAGAGGATGTAGCTGTTTGTCTTTGTCTATGTGCGTGTTGGGGAGAGAGGGACAGGGGGCTGGCTGGGAAGAGGAAACAGTGTGTGGGTATGCAGGTGTGTGTTCTGTCTATTTTTGGATACGCTTTCCAGGCCGGAGCGCCGCTTGTAAAGTGTAACGAGACACTACTTTTCTCTAATTTACTGTGAAATAAAGAGGTGACCTGCAACGAGACCGGGCGAGGGAGAATTCACGAGACAGTCAGAGACGCCCGTAGCTGTGTCTCAGATTACTTACAAACTTGATTTAAAACTAAAACAAACACACGTAACTGAACCAGCCTAGAGGAACATACACAGATTAACCATAACATTAAAACCGCCTGTCAAAACAGCTCTGACTCATCTAGGCACAAGGCCTATAAAGGTGTTCTGTGGTATCTAGGACCGAGACATTAGCAACAAATAATTGTATAGGATCAGATTAGACAGGCTGGTCTTTATCACCCTCATGCACATCAGTGAGCCTTGGGCACAAATGACCCAGTTGTCGGTACACCGGTGGCTCTTCCTTGTACCAAGACCTTTTTGAGGATGTATACGCTTTCATTTGCAATTTTGTTGCACATTTTTTCATGATTGGTTCATCATGGTTAACAAACATGGTTAACAAACTGAAATGAAATGAAATGAAATGAAAGTGAGCTATTTTGCCTTACTGTGTATACACACAGAGGAATGTGACCTCCGCATTTAACCCATCCGTGCAGTGAAACACACACACCAGTGAACACACTTGCCCGGAGCGGGGGGCAGCCCCAAACCACGGCGCCCGGGGAGCAGTTAGGGAAGTCAGGTGCCTTGCACAAGGGCACCTCAGTCGTGTCTTGCCCTCGGCGGGGATCAAACCCGCGAGAACCGGTCATGAGACCGGTTCCCCAAGGGCACCTCAGTCGTGTCTTGCCCTGAGTGGGGATCGAACCCGTGACTTTCCAGTCAAAAGACCAGTTCCCTAACCACTAGGCCACGGCTGCCCCTCTGTTTCACCAGCAGGGGAGACTGCGAACGCAGTCCCCCACTATCAGAAATTATGCAGTCGAGATTCCCGGATTTGGGGAATTCGCAAAGGTCAGCCACTGCTACTATATGCACCTATCAGCCATAACTTTAACACCAACTCCTTGCATCTGAACTCGTTGTCCATTTTATCAGCTCCATCTGTTTCCCTCCATACTTTGTTAACCCCCTTTTACCCTGTTCTTCAATGGTCAGAACCGCCATGGGACCACCCCAGAGCAGGTGGGTGGTGGATTATTTGGGTGGTGGATCATTCTCAGCGCTTTAGTAACCCTGACGAGGTAGTGTTGGGTGATCCTCTAGTTTGTCATTAGTGGTCATAGGATGCTTCCCACAGGACGTTCCCGCCCATGAAAGTGAAAGTGAACTACTTGCCTACTGTGCTTGCACACAGAGGAATGTGACCTCCGCATGTAACCCATCCATGCAGTAAAACACACACACACCAGTGAACACTAGGGGCAGTGTACACACTTGCCCGGGGCGGGGGGCAGCCCCAAACCACAGCGCCCGGAGAGCAGTTGGGGAGTTAGGTGCCTTGCTCAAGGGCACCTTAGTCGTGTCTTGCCCTGGGCGAGGATAGAAACCGCGAGAACCGGTCATGAGACCGGTTCCCTAACCACTAGGCCACGGATGCCCCCACAGGATACTGCCACCCACAGGATGCTGCCACCCACAGGACACTGCTGCCCATAGCTCGCTGTCCATGGGACGCTGTCGGCTGGATATTTGTGTCCAGCAACAATCATCTCTTCATTTAAGTATTATAAATGACGGTCCTGACATTTTAGTTATTATTTCAGCTAAAACATCAACATATTTCCGTGATTGTCTGCATGTTAATGACTGTTGACTATGTAATTCAGACATCTCCCCTTTAAACCCCACAGATCTATCAGTGTCTACTACAAATTCAGCATCGAATACTTTAATGCTAACAACCACTAAGCAGTTTGCTAGGTCTAGATTCTCAGTAATCGTATTCTTTTACAGTTCCACACTGATTTAGGATTATTTTTAGCATGATCTTTGACTGTGGCAGCTCCTGCCTGGAGGCTCATTGCTCTGAACTCAGCTCTGCTGTAGCATGAAGCGAGCTGCTGTGAACTTGCCTGTCGGTTTCTCTTGAGTGGAGGTAGGGAGATGAATATGAACTCTCTCTCTCTCTGTCTCTCTCTCTCTCTCTCTCTGTCTCCCTCACCCTGTCACCCATGCTCCCAAGCTTTAATTAATTGCAGGCATGTAAAGAGTGAAGAATTGCAGGCATTCTCCAGTGAAGAATGTCTCCCAGGAGGACGTAATGGTGCAGATTTCCGTCGCAACAAATTCTGCCTCTACCTTTATATTGATCACTAATTATTACTGTGGCTCTTATGACGTTCCCCGAGGAGCTTGGACAGCTGGGGAAGAGCGAATAAACCTCTGTACAAAGTGTGTGTATTGTTTGTCACTCAGTCGAGAGAAACCTGGTAAAGGAAAACAATTTTCTTTTAAATGCGTTTATTGCGTCTGTGTAGATTGCCTTGTTCGTGCTATTAGCCCGAGCAGATTTAAATGAGGGCTTGAAATAGCAGTAGCACACATGCTGAGCAAATAGGATAAGCTCTTCATGGCATAGGAAACAAATATATGTAGAGAGTCTCACAAGGCTGTCTGACTCAGAGTTTTGACCTAATTACATCAGTGTTGATTCTTTATTCACAGTAACTGTAGCTAGAGGGGCAGCTGTAGGCTGTGATTAAGGAACTAGCCTTTCGACTGGAAGCTCCCCGCGGCATGTCTCCTGCAACCGACATGCCACAACTAAAATGTCCTTAAGCAAGGCACCCAATCCGCGAGTGCTGCCCGGAGGCTGTGGATCGGGCTGCCTCCTGTTCTGGGCAATTGAGCTTGCTGCCACCTAGTGTGTGTGTGTGCGTGTTTACTAGTGTAGACAGATTGGTTATATGCTGTGTGTGTAAGCGCAGTAGGCCAATAGTTCACTTATACCTGAATTTAGAGAACTGCGCGGAAGTGTTTTTTCATGCCGCTCCCGCTGAAATTCTGACCGTTAGCGCCCGCGACAGCAACGTGTGTGCAGCGTGTCCGCCCATTCCCGCGATGTGTATGTCCACTCCCGCCCGCAACCCGCGAAGCTATGAGAATTAGTCCACACATTGATAGAGATGCATTGATTTTGTGTCTTCTCCATCCCGCAGGAGAAAACCTAATATAGGATATTAATAAAAAGATTCTTGGGGTTTGTTTTATTTTCCTGACCTGCAGCTTTTGACGCACTTGTCAGGAATAGCGCATTTATTTCATTATTTTTTTATGTAGTTTTTAAATGAAATAAAGGCAGTCTCATATTCTATTCTCATTCTCTGTATTTTATTTATTTGATATTATCTTTAGGCTATAGTCTATAATCCCACAGTGTTTGTTTCAGCCTACCCACAGCTAAATGCAAACCGCCCGTTCCCGCGAGATTTGCGTCGGGTCCCGCGGGACCCGATCCCAGTGCAGACCTCTACCTGAATTAACTCGCACATAAATACATACAGTGAAATGGCAAATGTAAATGACTGAAATCACAGCAAATTGGCTTCATGCAAAATGAATGTGCACCTTCGTAAGTATTGATTGTGTAACTGACTGTAACACAATTTTGAATCTCTGTCCATTAAGTGAAAATAGCCACTAAGGCAATATTGAGGCCAATATTACTTGCATGCTTATGCACTGTTATAATAATGAATACTATGTTCTGCTATTTGCTATATTTGTGATTCAAGATTTTTTTTTCGAGATTTGTTTGTCTCATGTAAATTTGTAGCAGTGAAATGAAAAAGTGACTGATCCATAAAGAAATATAGAAAAGAATTTAAATTACAATTTACAATTTAACTTGAAAAAACTATCAGAGTGTAATGTGCATATAAACGGTGAGCAAATGATACTGTACAAATGATACATGATATAAAAGTGGCTGTGTGTCTGAGTAAAGTGTCCTGAGCAGAATTGTCCATGTGCATTAAGCGTTTAATGTCTGAATGACCTGAGTGTAAAAGCTCCTCCTCAGACTCTTAGTCATGGCCCTGATGGATCGGAGACGTTTCCCTGAGTGTAACCATTCAAGCAGACTATGGTCTGGGTGGTGAATGTCCTTAAAGTCCTTGATGCAGATGTTATAACCAAATACCTGCAGATTTGATGTGCTAAGATGAAGACAAGTGGTTTGTTTGGAGGTGTTCTTTAAAACTTATACATACTTCAGCTACTAACTTAACCACAAGCATAAACAGTCACTATAACATCAGTGATTAGTGATTCTCCTGTTAAACCCGGCCCTCTGCATGATTACCTTCCCTCAGTTTGATTAAAAGTGGCCGAGAGAGCGTTTACAGCAATGGGCGAGTTGATGTGCTTATAGAGGTTTTATGGGAATGTTCCCCCTGTGTGTACCTTTCAGCACCGCTGATGGTGTGTGTGTTTGCAGTGTGTGAATTATAGATGTGTTAAAGTCTCATAATTGTCGCCATGGTCCTAAAGCACTGAAATGGTTTACGCTTGTGGAAGCTGTGGAGTTTAAGGTCCGTCAGGGCTTTTTCCTGTTGCCATCCAACACTGGGACGAGTCACGCAGACACGTATTACATTGAGCGTTTCTCAAGGGGGCCTCCCAGTGGACCTCAGAGGCCTCTCGGTGGACTGTCTGTACTTTAGAGCAAAAATAGGTATGGTATGAGAATTACTGATTTAAACAAGAATCTGACATAACATAACATAACAGCATGAAACAACATAGCCTAACATAACATACCATAGCATAGCATAACACTATATAACAGCGTAGCAACATAGCATAACAACATAGCATAGCATAACAATATAACAGCATAACAGCATGGCATAACATAGCATAAGAACATAAAACCATGTAGCACATGAAACCACAAAATGAATGAAATGAAATTAAATGAATGATTGAAATGAAAGTGAACTATTTGCCTACTGTGTTTGCACACAGAAGGAATGTGACCTCCGCATTTAACCCATCCGTGCAGTAAAACACACACACCAGTGAACACTAGGGGGCAGTGAATACACTTGCCCACAGCATAGGGGCAGCCCCAAACCAGGGCGCCCGGGAAGCATTTAGGGGAGTTAGGTGCCTTGCTCAAGGGCACCTCAGTCATGCCTTGTCCCTGCGGTCACGGGACCGGTTACCTAACCACTAGGCCACGGCTGCCCAACTTAACATAACATAACATTGCATAACAACACAGTATGACACAACATGACTAACATAAACAAACTCAAAGAGCTTCATGATAGATGAGAGACATGTATGCGTTATTAGTGATCACACCAATGTATCCAATGTAATTAATACATGTATCATAATCTTAAGTGATCAAACTGCTTTCTACTTCAGAATTTGCACTGCTAGACCTGACAACCCGGAAGCTTTCAAGAATAATATTGACCACTATGACAATCAATACACATCTACTGCACTACAGTCGTTCAGTGTCACCACAAATAAAGAAAATGCACTGCAATTTAGTGGTAAACCCGAAGAGCAGAACTCAATGCCCACCTAGTAATGTCCACCCAGCTTACCTAGACACACATTTTCATTCCCATGATGCATAGGGGTTTATAAAATAACCACAATGAAGTATCAGGGCTTGACGCCAGGAGGTCTCTAGTAGACGTACAACACAAATTATGATAGGGAATTTGTTTAATCAGCAACAAATATGACCAGCAACTAGTGTGTCATCTGGTTTCCATTTGGCACATGAAGACTGTGTGATCATGATTTGGTTGTCTGGTCTAGTCCTGTCTCAACATCTGTCCTGTGACTGGTTTGCTACCTGATTGTGTTCACCTGTTATGTGTTAGTTTTTCCAGGTTCCCTGTTTTGTAGGTAGTGTTAACTGGTTTGTCTATAATGATTGATTTCCCCATGATAACTTAATGTTACACAGAGAAAACAAAGCACTAAAACAAACACTCTATTAATCAAGCCACTCTAAAACACGTGATATATCTAGGTTCACCATGTAGCCGTAATAATTCCCAGAAGAGCTTAATAATGAGGTGTTTAGCTGTGTTAAAATGGTGACCACAGTAACATGTACAGAACAATAGAAATGAAGATGACTGATTTAGTTCGGCAATAAGAATCGGTGCCGTTTTGTTTTTTAAAAGTATGCTCAGGGTTAATCTGATGAAAAAAATATATATATATTCCATTGGTGTCATATTAAACCCATTTAGCCACTGGATTGAATTGAAAATGTTAATCTGTATCTCAACACTACATAAAAGGCACATATTTATCTATGCATTCATAATATCACCCGTGGCATCACAGAACACCATTATGCAGATTTCCAGTGTTATGGAGGAAACAGGCCTTACATTTAGGGAGGCTAAACCTTGCCTTAGTTCTCTTCTGTCTCCATTTGATGCCCCTCATTTCATTCATCAACCCCTGAGGACACACAAGAATTAAAAATATTCATGGCACACTCCTCAGGCTGTACAGACACACATACAGCACACAGGCTATTTAAACCCTCATGTCTGAGTGTAGAGAAGTCACTGAATACTACTTATAGCTACTTATATTATTTTCTTCACCTGTTAGATGTAATTGTAGCTGTGCTAGCAGTGCCATCATGTGATGAATGTATAGTGTCATGACTGGACAGAAACCAGACATGCGCAGATTAATATGAGGAGGTTTTAATAAAGGGGTAGTCAAAACAGTCCGGATCAGCAACAGCAAAATACAGGAGTAGGAGAGGGACATACCAAGAGACGTAGTCGAATACCGAAGCAAAATCCAGAACCGGCAAAACAGAGTACAAAAGGGCGAGGCAGAAATCAGAGTAGAAAACAGGCAAAGGTCAAAACAGAGTAAATCTGACGGACACTGAACGCTTTGTGATGCTAGATGGCTAGTCAAAACTCGGCAGAGAACTGTGCAACCTGAGAGTCTATATAGGTTGGGAAACAGGTGCAAACAATCAGTATCCGGGTGATTGGGAACGTGGGTAACTCACATGACTCTGGCTAGGAGGACCGTGGGAGTCAGGTGCATCATAGGAGTTGGAGTTCTGTTCAGCTTGGGGGTTGAAGGGAAGCGTGACATACAGTAGTCAGTCCAACCACCAAGTGAACACACCAAGTGTACGTTCCAACCACCAAGTGAACACCAGAGTTCTCAACCAATTTCTCAATCAAGTTCTCAACCTTTTCCAAGCTGGGCCCCCCCAAATCTGGTTCATTGCATTTGGGGCCCCCTACATGCACCACACGCACCCGGATCTCACGCATTCTTCTTCACTCCCTGCGGCCTTAACCTCTCTACCGCCATCAACAGGTCACTTCACAATATGACATTCCCCTCATCCTAGCCTACTCGCGCCCCCCGGAAGAGTGTCTGAGCCTCCCCAGGAGGGAGCGCCCCACTGGTTGAGAACCACTGGCTTAGCACATTAGAAATAGTTGTATTTTATAATTATCTCTATTTTGGGGTGTTCCTGTGTTTAGTGGTATGGATTTTTCCCCAGCATGGGGCTCACATTCTTTCCATTTCCGTTGCACACTAACAGCTATACACTGTGTTGTAATACTTTAGATACAGAAGCCCAACCGTGTCTTGCAGTGGTAATTAGCTTTTATTGAAAATTGAGTGTTAACCCAAAAAAAAAAAGACAAGGTTTTGTTTCTTAGTGAAAAAGAAACTTTTAAAAAACTTTTAAGTCACATTTTACCGTGGAAGAGGGATTTAAAATAAGAACTCATCTTGCAGGTCATGTTGTACAATATTATCTACCTACTTTAAGCGGTCTGTTATTATGGCTACGTTCCAACAAGCGTATGCATTGAAGTGCCAGAAAAAACTGGTACAGGCCAGCCTATGAAAATACAAAGCAACGCCACCTATGTACGTCATCTGCTTCATCCGAAGCATATAAAGTGATAGACATCTATGGAAGCTCCCAGAGCTAATTTCTCCTTGAGACTGGCAAGTTATCGCAACTTTAAGCAATTTTCAACACAGTTTAATAGTTGGAACTCATAATGAGTTTTTTTTACATTTGACCATTTTGAGGGTGTATGGTGCTTACCACTGCCCTCAAGTCACATCGTAATTCAAAATTCAATTCTGGGGCCTCATCAAACATCAGTGTGAGGACTGTGCAATGTTTCCTCCAATATATGGGCTGTGTGCTTCAGGGTATTACACTGGTCTGTTCTGGCAATTCAGTGTATAATAGGCAGAAACATTATTAATGAACGAGGAACAACGGATAACTGTCAGTCAATCAAAAATTATTATAAAATTATAAAATTAAGCCGATTATAATGTAACCGTAGAATTTGTGCGTCAGCTGTGCATGTATCTCTCTTATCGAGAGATTAGCCAACCATCACCCCTAAGTTCAGGAGACTGTATTAGCATCTCACAGTTTGTTTACGAGGGATTAGCACCACCTAGAGCTGTTGCCTGGTTGTTCATGAATGTGTTTTTTTTTTTTTCCCCTACAGCGTTTAAAAAAACATTATTACTTTACCAGTGTGATCTCCACCGAAGACAATACATTCCCCGGCTTTATTGGATGAATGATATATTTTTCAAGGCTTACATAAGACTTTACAGCGAAGAAGTCGTAAAAGGAGCTCAGAGGAGCAGCAGACGAGAGGAAAAAGGAAGCCGAGTAACAGAACCGCAGTCCTTCATGCCTCAGTGGAGGTGGATGAGTTATAGCTCAAACATCTAAGGACACACTTTTGTCCCTCTCACATCTCTTGAGAACCTGAGACCTCGAGCTGAATAATATATAGTTTGTCAGTTGTCTGACTCTGCAATGATGATGCGGCAGAAGGCTGCAATGTGCAAATGAGCCCTCTGTTGTATCGCGATTGTTGTTTTCTGATCAAAAGGGCTCCGAATTCGTTCCTGTATGCAGGTAGCTTTTTTTGAGCATATCCTAGTAGCTTCTAGTTTCGAGTTTTAGCCTTGAGCTAAGCATTACCAGTGGGTTTTTGATATTATAGGAGATAATGTTAAGCTGTTGAGTAAAAGCAGCCCATGGTTCTCTCTGTCGGATAGTCTTCAGTGGTAGTAAAGCTTGAGCTCAGTTTGTGAAAGGTCTTTGTTTAACAGTCTACATCATGGTCCTCACTCGTGACCCTAGAAATAAGATTCTACATATGGTTAAGGGGTGATAATGATTAGATTCCAGTTGATCTGTATCAGGAACATACCAATGAACGTAGATTCCAGGACCTGCTGGAGGGCTTTTATCTTATGGTCAGCTTGGAAACATCTGGGATTTTATGAGTAGGAGCTGAGGTTGAATATGGACAACTTAGAGATGACCTTAGACTTAGCTGACCTTCTCAGCTACCACCATGAACCTCACTGGGAAATAAGAATCAATAAATTGACGATCGAACAGTATCTTGCAACCGTAGTAGAAACAAGAATGTTGATGATTATCCTTTTTATTGATTCCATGTTTGATGTATTTGTTATAGTGTATCTGAAAAAAAATAAACAAAAGTAAAAATGAGAAAAAAAGTACACTAATCAGCCATAACATTAAAAAGACAAAAACACTGACAGGTGAAGTAAGTAACAATAGTGAAGGTGAAGTAATACAATAGTACATTTATCAGGCAGCAGGTGAATAGTCAGTTCTCGAAGTTGATGTGTTGGAAGCATGAAAAGTGGGCAAGTGTAAGAATATGACTGACATTCACAATACTAAACTAGATGACTGGCATATCCTTGTATGGTTTCCAGTACACAGTGGTTACTACAAAAACTGGTCCAAGTAAGAACAACTGGTGAACCAGCAATACATATAT